>QKQZ01043632.1:0-12001 GCA_003595255.1 Solenopsis fugax | reverse complement strand
ATTTCATCAATTAATGATAAAATAATAATTTAAAGGAAAAAAGATTAATTTGTCATTTGTAATTTCATTGATAAAAATTACTGACAATGTGATTTAGAACTAATGCCGTTACACTGAGAAAAAATTGTTAACATGACTAAAGTCTTTAACTCGATTAAATTTTTTTAGTTTAAGTATTTATGTATTTGACTTAAATACATAAAATACTTGAACTTTAGTTTAAGCATTTATAAATTTAACTTAACTACATATACACTTATCTTAAATACATAGATACATGAGCTGAAGAAATTCAATCAAGTCGAAAAATTTAATCAAATTAACATTTTTCCTCAGTGTACGAAATGTAAATTCTCATTTCGAGCTCTAATAAGTATTAATGTATCAAGAATAGTAAAGAGAGGAGAACAAGCAGCAGTAACAACGTCATCGATAACGTTCGTAATAGTTAGGTCACTTTGAAGGCTAGTAGAAAACTTGTTTAGAATGAGCTCAACTACTTACACAGGAGAGAAGTCCTCCGTCTAAAGTATAGATGATTGCATTCGTACGAGAAGATTGTCCATGCGATAATCTTCACATGAGGAAACTTTCGATGAAATGATTCATCTGTTCGAATTAATTCGTGATTTTTCGTCGAAAGTTTCACCGATTTCCTTTACCTTTGCTACAAATATATCTTTCGCTTGTACTTTCGGTTTTTCGTCGTTTGCTAAGATCATATTTTGAATTTATTTCTTTGTTTCTCTTACATGATTCGTATAACTTATCATTCGTAAAGAAATGAATTAATATTTAAAAATTTTTAAATTTAATTTACATTACAAGCTGCATATTAATTGAAATATTAACGACTTTGGCAAATGCGTAATATCGTTAAAATCACGATACAAGTACTATGTAACATATTACATATTATCAAATATAAATTACGAGATCACGAGAAGTAATTTGTTTTACAGCAAAGTTCGAATCTGTATAATTATTTAATATTCATGACATCGGATATGTTTCTAGGCCGATTGTTCGTAAAACACTGTTTTTTCTACGATATACCTGACGTAGCCCTCGCAAAGGCACAATCGTCTCGTTTATGAGTCTTGCGAGGCGTGTCGCTGGCGTTTGAGGCGAGAGACTGATGTAGCGATTATATCGATAAAAGATGTTTGGGTGTGTATGTGTGTCTGAACAGCACAACCGTTATTAAAGAGTCATTTTTTTCTTCATTTTCTTTTTCGGACCGATATGCTTTCCCGCTCTGTGTGTTTTAAGTAAAAAATTACTTTCTTCTGAATGCTTGGGCGCTCGCGATTCCGCCTGCATGTCTTTCCGATCAAAAGCCTGCCGTTTACAGATTGCCAATTAAGGAATCCTCAAAGGAATCGCAAGATTTGTCCATACCGTTAGATCTTAAAGATCCGACGTTAACAATGAATAAGTAAAAGTTCCCGTAAGATAAGTCAGAGAGTCTGATATTTTGCAAGAGATCCAATATTCAAAAAGGTAGAATCAACGAAAACGTACGTACAGAAGAAACGACATTGCCAATGTAAGAACTGCGTACCGTCGTTAAGAANTTTTTTTTTTTTTTTTTTTTTTTCAAAGGACTTTGTGAAAATAAATTTTCGACTGAACTTTCGTTGACATCCCTTAAACATCTACATCGTTAACACCGAGTTTTAATGATATGGGACAGTGACACCGTATTTATCCTTAATTGTATCAGTTAAACACATGTACATTTTGATTATCCTTCGTTACAGTTTTCCCCGCGGATTGTAGTAATATATAATATATTTATATAGATGTGCATGTGTATATCACGTCCCGGGGGTCGATGCCGACCGCCGTGAGCCTCACGTTATACACATACACCACACCACTTAAGTACCGCCGCGTGTTCCTCTGTCTGTGCACGCAACACACTCAGCGTAATAATAAATTTATAGATCATATCGTGAGAATGCTGCTGAATCATTAATTAATATTATCACGTTTATTACCTATTACTAATTACTCGGGCGGGGTAAGCGCAATAATTCTGGACAATCCATTATGTCCCTAATCTCGTCGCGGGACATCATAGGATTTAAACATTCACATTAACGCGTCCCGAGGATCATCGTGAATCATCCCGAAGTGATGAATTAAGCCCGTATTGGAATTTTCGTGTATCTTTTCCTATGTTGTTTCTGTCAATTTTTTTTTTCTTTTTTTTTCATGGCCAATCGAACTTGCTTCACGGGGTCATGAAGTGATCTTCGAGACGCTACGCAAAACGGGACGTCAGTATTACATCTGAGAAACGCCAAAGAAGTCCGCTTGAACGTCCCGCTATCAGTCTACGAGCTACAAAAATTGTGCGACTTTTAAACACCGAGTTTGGTTGGGTATTATTCAAGTTGGCCGCGAAGTTACCTCCGGGAACTCATCCGCTCGTCTCGCCACCACCTCAAGCTAATTACTCGTCTTTTTATGTCATCAGCTCGGCCAGCGAGCCTTGAAACGATTGTCTATCATTAAATAGTTAAAGCATTATGTAGTCACGCCGATCGAGGCGTTCCATTTGATTCGACTGTTTTCCGTTTTCCCATAATCACTTTTTTAGCTTTACAAAAAAATTCTGAAAATCTATAATTTAAATTCAAAATTAGGAAAAATAACGAGCTATACGCAAAAAACAAAAACCATCGACAAAAATAAATTTAAAATGAAAACAAACGTTTCAACCTTTAATTGCTGGTCTTCATCAGTGTATACATCAAATCTTAAAATCTATAACAACAAACTTTCAAATTATTAATCATATCGCAATTATAACTCGGAATAACCAATATATTAAATTTTACCGAGAATGATTATCTGCGACATCCGCCTACATAATCAGTTAAAGAGTCAAAAAACGGTTACATGTGATACATCGGAACGCCTTATTCTGCATGGTGGACTCATGCATCATTTTAAATTTATATATTTGTCGATGGTTTTTGTTTATTGCGTATAACATCCAGAGCGGCTCTTAAGCTCGTTATTTTTCCTAATTTTGAATTGTTATTCACATAAGCCCTAACTTTATGTATTTGTTTTTAATTCTATAATTTAAAATTATTTCGTATATAAATTAATATATACTTGTATACGAGCACGGCAGAAGAATACAATTCGAAATTAGTAAAACGAAGGGATTATAATCATTTATTATATTACTGCAAATTTCAATGTTTCACATCCCCAGTCGAATATCTACTTTAAATAGAAACGCGAATCATGAGAGCGCCCCGTCGGCGTAGAAGGATCAGGCAGGAGGTCTACATCCCCTATATTGACCCTTAAGTATCGATATTTGAATTGGTACATGCGAAATTCGATCGAATCACTGACTGGATCAACCAGATTAAACCACCGCCGGCGGTAGATGTCGATCAAGTTTCGCTTCACACAGTCGACGATACTCTCTCGTCGATCATTATATTTGTTTCGGGAAAAATGGACCCTTATCATTTCATCAGGATATATATGGCTGCCTCCATTTGTCTCTGTAGTTACTCGTCGAAAAATAAACTCTCCGTACCTCTTTCATTCTTTGTTCCTGCTGCTTCATGCTAACAAGACTTTCACAGGTACACCTTTATTGCTAAAATTACCGCGAGTGCTTTATCGGCACTCGTGGATCTCGAAAGGCGCTAATCGAAGGAACTCGGTTCTCTTGAATCTGTCTCACTCGTCCTCTTTTTCTTTCACTTCGCCGAGTTGAAATGCGACGACGCTGACGCTGACGCTCAGCAAGTGTAAGTTCAATGGAAGTGTTATGTCTTTACAATTTTTAAAGTTGATTGTCTTATTGAACAATTGTATAAACCCTCTGAAGTTGATTGTCTTCCGGTTATACGCTACGCACTCTCTTTCAATCAAGTTTGTCATACGACATATGATCGATCCGTGTTACTGACTAATCTTATTATTTTTGAGAATTACTTTTTACACATTGCGATGCAATCTGAAGTTCTTATGCTCCAGAACATTTTAACTTTATGTTTATTAAAAAGAAAAGATAAACCCTTTTATTATTAGCAATAAAATTTCGATAATATCCAATTTTAGAAATATTTCTTTCCTGAATCATTTGTACTTGCAAATGTTAATAAATAATTTCACATTCAACTGACAGATGTGTTCATTACTTATTTGTTTGCACTTTCAGATTGATTAAGTAACAATTATAAAATACATTAATTGACTTAATATCAGCTAATTATGGATACTGCTTAATATTCGATATTCGTATACAATGTAATTCGCGCAACTGATCAATTGAATAAAATAAATGTGTTTTTCTGGACATCATCTGAACACATCTATATATCATTGTGAATATAAGTTATGATTAAAAAGTTGCAGCAACAGAAAAAAAAAAAACTAACCTCGTCGACCAGAACTTCATTTGCATTCTGGGCAACAACGTGAGCCTCGTCGCTACTCTCAAAGACTTGTAATAATAAAGAATGCCATTGCCACGCGGGGATCGAGATCGCGTTGGATTCGAGCCAGCCGAAATTGCCACGTGATCAGCCACGATTCCATCAAGAGATGATCTTGACGACGGGCTCGCCCTCGTCCTTGAGCAAAAGGCTCAATCTGAGGTCGAGCTCGCCGGCCTCGAGGGCCCATTTTTCCCTTAGCCATCATGGCGAGTCTGCGTTGTTCGTGCCGAGGGTGTGGATCGGGAAGAGCGGATACCAGTCGAAGATGAATTCCTTCGGCGGCAGCAGATCGAGATCCACTTCGGCGCCACCCAGCCCCTGGTTGCTCTCGAAGCCCTGCTTCTTTTCCCACAGCATCACCAGCAAGTGCCTGGTCTGCAGGGTGTCGCAGCGTGCGTATTTCAGCGTCTGCCGATACTGCGGGGTCTTCGAGTGTCGCACCACGCGGGTCTTGCGCTTCTGCAGCCACTTCTCGCCGTCTCGTTCTCGCAAGTACGTCTTCACGTAAGTATCTACGGATAAGGATAAACATTTTACCGTCAGTACTCGGGAAGATGGTTTATTTTAAATCTGGTTTATTTTCAACGTATCGTGAGAATCGTGGAGAGAATTTTCTTCTCCTGTAAATTTCCAACTGAAGCTGTAGATCAAAGAGACATTCGATTTTTTATAATGCATAAAAATAGAAATGGTTAAAGAAGAGAAGTTAAGGTGTACATTATTATCGCAAGTCTTATTAAATCTTTTTACCAAATTAAAATATAAAAAAACTGAGTCAACAGCTTTATTTATTATTTTAGAGTTATCTTTAAAATATTCATAAAAAAAAAACATTTCAGTTAGCTTCGCTTCAGTTTCGACCTTAATAAGCCTTAACAAGTTGGCGGATGTAGGTCGTTGCGATTAAGCGGCGCGTTGAAACGCTCGCGTGGAAATTTGTTTCTAAATGCTAAAGTAATGCATGAATAATCAAGACCGAACACCCGCACGCTGTAAAAGTAACGACTACGGAATTAACGCTCGCGCGAGGATAGATAGCCGGGAGGCTCTCAAAGGTACGACGTTGCGAGAATTTTATAGTAACTGCAAACAGGAACGAATAATTCGAATGGGGAAATTAACAGCGGCAAAGGCACGCTCCTCAAATTACCTGGCTCCTCCTTCTCCTCGGGACAAATATCCCTTGCGCAGATAACTTCGACCTCGAGAGTTCCCTTGCACATATAGAAGCCCAATTGCACTTCGCCGTTCTGAGCTCCTGCAATGTTTGCGATCGCAATCAAGCGAGTGGAAAAGCAAAATTGTAACGAGAAAAATTTTAATGAAATCAAAATTAATGAATATTCGAGAGATTTATGTCGAAGCTTCCATCAATGTACAAATTAACTTTGATCTCGTTTTAACTTAAGAATAAAAAAAAGATGAAGAATAAGTTAAAGCAAGGCCAAAGTTAATCTATAATACTTTAGGTAGAAATGAACATTAATGGATCAAAAGTAAATGCGGCATTAGCTCTGTGATTTATCAATTGAGCAAAATTAAAGTAGTTAAGTGTATTTATGGAAAGAACTTCTTCAAGTCACTGAAAATTATATCTTCCACAGAACTAAGACGAAATATAAAATCTGCGAAAACAAATAATTTAATTTTAGGAGACTAATTAAGGAGGCCATAGGGCTTGAACGAATATTTTACCACTGATTATTTTGATGTTTCCTTTCGGCAACAACTGTCCGCGACCCAGTTTCAGATCGACGCCATTTTCATTTCTCGCCGACTGACTGCAATAACAAAAGTTATGCCATACAAATTCAATTACGTTTAGCTTAATGGATATCAATGTAGGATGATTCAGTGTTTCCGCGCTCCTCTCATCGTTGTGACTAAAGTAAAATATTAACGATGCGATGATATGAAGCATAATTGATGAATCAATAATAAACACATCGAAAATGTGAATAGAATGGAGTGATTGATCCGTTTTAACTTGTCACACAAGATGGATCGCGTACCTCCATTTCTCGTCTTCGTCGGATTCGCTATTTCGATCGTAAAATCTCTCAGGAATCTCCATGACGCTGTCTTTGCGCTCACCCCGCCCTACAAATTGAAAAATATCTTCTTACACTATTGATCACATTGGATCAGCTGCAAACTGTATGGCATTGCACGTGCAAGCAGACATCTCTTTTATCAAGATATTATTCATTCGATCACCGAATGACCATGTTCGTCTCAAAAGTATTAATTGTTACAACTGACATTCCTAGCTTTAGGTGATTTTTCCAAGTGTCACATTTCCATACAGGTTGCAGTTAAGTTGTAATTAAATGAAATAATTTACACCTGCCAATCAGAAGAGTTAGTGCTACGGGCTTGTAATTTCAAACTCAGTTTTGCAACAGATCTCTCAGAGAAGCTTCCTACTCAACAATACGACAGCTGCAAAGCATCTTCGGTCGTGTGAATTTCAATATGATTCTAATAAATGATATTCTATCGTTAATGTAACACGTGGCATTTTTTCCTTAAAAGTTTTCTTAATTTGCTTCAAAAGTTCTGTGAATCGTGTTGATCGTCTTATTTAAATGATACTTTAAAAAAGCAATTGTAAAAGTACTAAATAACATTTTTGGTCGTATATTAAAATCACGCACAATGGTTAAAAAAAGGTAGAAAAAGATTATATTTGCGTACATGTTACTTTTGCAATTCAAAATAAACGAAGTAGATCAACATATCACAGTTTCATACTGCTGTCGATTTTTAAATTGCTGATAACGTCCACTTTATTGTGCAAGAATATGTAGTAGGCATTTCTATGCAAGCAATTCAATCAACGCCAATGGAACTGCTAACCGAATCGTGAAATTCAACGACCGAAGCTTCCTGAATTACGTAGATGTATGTAATAAATTCCAAACGCGTTCTCTACATAGAAGTAAGATACAAACTTCGGCTCCAAAGTACCAACGATAGCAGGGAGTTTCAACTCTACGAAGAGGGAAGTTCGGTCTCGATAGCTGTAATAAGATAATTAGAAGCTCGGAGAGCTAATAGTTCGTCCTTGTTCTATTGTTAACATATTCCTCCTAAAGTTCTCATTATAATTCTTACACTTCCTTATTATTTGTTATAGGATACACACATATATCATTTTAATAATCTGACAAATACTTTTTTATGAACATTACAACTTTCTAGATAATATAATTACTTATTAAATATAACATATTTAAAATTATATTTTAACCGATGTTTTTAATTTTTCCAATAAAAGAAAAGATTTACTTAGCATAAATAACGTATTTTTCATTTATACATCTATTAGCACATTGCTCTATTTACATGTATGTATATATCTACATATATATTCCAAGTTTTTGTTATATTATATTTTTTATTTTTAATTCTGTATAAAAAAAATTTCTTACGAAAAAATTCGATAAAAATGCTATTTTATCCATTGTACATTATCATTTTACAAATAAAAATATTTTTGTATAAAATATACAAATAATCCTTGACACAACATAGATTTTTAATTACATAAAGTAGAAAATCTTAAATATAGAAAAGAATAATAAAAAAAATAGTTCAAAGTTAAAAATAAAAAAGATTAAGAACAATTTCTAAATCAGGCGCATAATATTAATAAACATATATACTTGGTAGAAATATGTCATATAGTCAGTATAGAGACATTTCGTTAGATAAGTCAATCATATTAATAAAATACTACTTGTCAAATGTACATGTCAATATACAGTTCTAAAGACATGCGACAATATGACGATGGCATTCGACTTCTTACCTAAGATCACGATTGTGTGGATAGCAACAGTGGTAGCAGTAAGTGGCTAGCGTTCAAATTATCTATAATAGTGCGCTCAAGCAAGTATATCAATGCGCTATTCGCTCTAATTGCAAGAAAATTTAGGAGAGAGAAGCAAAAAGGAAGTCGTAAAGGCTTGCAGTGAGGAAGAGGATAGGGATAAGGGGATTTTGTTTGTTACTCACCTGTCTGCAGATGACTCGAAAAATTGCACTATTTCCGCAATGTATTATTAAATAAATAAATAACGTTTGCGCGAGCAAACGTGTATGGATATGTGTGTGAGTGTATAGTGCTCTCTATTAATTGTAAATCTATTAATTGTTAATCTATTCATTTTTCCATCAGTTATGAAAGTTATGCGTGAAGTTGTTAACGTTAAAATAACTAAAGATGCAAAGTTAATATAGGCGTGTATTTCGGTGAAATTATTAGGATACGTTAATGAAGTTACAACTGCTAATTAAACTGAATTTTCTCAAGAAATTTTGATAATTAACAAAGTCAAATAGAATAATAAAAGCAATTTCAGGGAAAATATCGAATATATTATTTTTAAATGGTTGTCTCACTCAAATTTACAAGAGATATAATCTTAAGAAAATAAGGGGGAGAAAGGGAGATAAAGTTAAAACGTGGCAAAAAATTAACGCACTAACTTTTGGACTTTAGAATGATTAACTAGACTAATAAATGAGAGCAGAAGATGAAATGGAGTACGATTAACGCAAGCAGGAAATTAATGATATACCCGAGAAGTTGCAAAACTAACAGAAGTATAATTAATCTCGATGTAAAAAATTATATCACGATGGGATCACGAAAGACGCGTGCAAAAGGGGAAGAAAATATTCCGCGGGTGAAGTTTACCGATATGTTATCTTTTCCTTGTCTTATAATAAATGACGTTGCGTGCGTCTTTGAAAAATACAATGTAGCGTGTATCGGGGGAAAGACAAATTAATGGCACGTGCGCGCAAAGGGAGAGAAAAGAAGTGCAAAAATAAAGAAGCGAAACATGAGAGATATTAGAACGGTATTCTCTATCAACAGTATAATGATATGTACCTCTTTCAAATTCCCTTTTCGTGTAGCATCTCGCCTACCTTTTTGATTAAGGAAAAAGTTGAGTAAGAGCCCCACAAAGAAGAACAAGGTAAAACAAAATAAGATTATAGAGAAAAAAATGTGTTCAATACACGTGACGTATAAACAGACAAAGAGACAAGAGTTATTTATGTAATAATTATAAAAATATTTGTTTGCCATATAAATTTTGTTAAAGATCTTTTCTATTATGATTACTTGTAAAAAAAAACAATTATAAAAAAGTAAAACATTTTGAAATGAAATAAAATATTCATTACCTATTTCATTTGCGAATAAAACGTGATATCACTAATGGAATTAATGTTTGACATAGAATTGTTTTTTTTTAAATAAATGTTAAAAGTTCGTAAAAAATTATCTTGTGAAAAGGAATTAAAATTTATTAAATTTGAAGCTGTAATCCAAGAATTCAATCAGACTTGGGCGTATTCAAATCCAAATCCTATTTCTACTTTTGATCTGTTTCTATTTTCGTCTATTTCGAACGTTCAAACTAATGGATATTCTAATGGATATTCAATAGTTTCGCTACGTCTACGTTTGATATATCGATAAATCTACTCCGTTCTTATTCTCTCATCGTTGTAGAACAAATGCTACGATATCGTTTGTTGAGGGTAAACTAAAAGAGGCAAAAGTTGCAAGCGAGATTCTGCTCAAAGTACAGATAGACAGAGAGAGTGATAGAGGAAAAGAGCGATAGAGAAAGAGTGTGTCTTACCGGAAGCCCGTAACGTTGGTTGACAGTGCCTTGCGATTATTTATCGAGGTGGTGTGGAGTGCGGCAATGGGAAGGAGGCCGAGTTACCGGTCCTCGGAGACACAGGCTCGCACTGCCACACAGTAACTGTTGGGACTACGCACTCTGTTGTCGTTGTTGGTGGTCGATGGTGGTCGATTGGTGGTTGGTTGGTGGTTGGTTGATTGGTTGGTTGGTTGGTTGGTTGGTTGGTTGGTTGGTTGGTTGGTTGGTCGTGCGTGCGTGGCCCACGATTTGTCGTCGATAATCGGGGTCGTGACGATGGCCGATGGCGTTTCGACCGAGCGAACCGAGTGTTTCGCGATTCGAGTCGAATACGAAGAGCGTTCAGAGTTTTGGCATTGGCGAACGGTGCCGACCGAGAAAGGATATCAAGATAATCAACAATACAGTGAGGCGTCAACTTCAAAGTGCACGCTGCGCTCGAGACCGTGCACTTACGTGAACGAAGATGCACACAGATGTCAACAGGAAGTCGGAAGGCGAGAAATTGATATTAGGTGATATTTTGCGATTCTTTTGGTAACGTCGGGACGCTTAATGATCGCTTCGAATGTTCGATGTAGCGACTTATTGCCAACGAGATGGATGCCGCACGAATTCGGCCGTATTGAGCGAAAGCGAGGAGACTAGGCAGGGATAATCGTGAGGAGCACTTTGACCCGTTGCATTGAATTCATTGTTTTCATACGTGCTCCAAAAACGTTAGCCAGTCTCTTTCTCATGCACAATACAGAGTCTACTTCCTCGCAAATCTACTGTCTTCATTAGCCGTCAGCAGATAAAAATGACGATAATTTCGCGTTGAACTAAATAAAATTAATTCTATGCATTGCAGAAAAACGAACATTTTCTTTATATGTTTAAAAAATTTATATATTTTAGCGGAATGTACTGCAAAGCATAATATTGCAAAAATTGTAAAAACTGGATACGAAAAGCAATATTGTCACTACCCTATAAGTACACAATATTCCTAGAATATTATACTAATATTATACGAATATTATACGAATATCATTATTCAATATTTTTAATATTATTTTAATATTACGGAAATATTGTATCAATGTTATATGTCCGTTTTTACATAATATTCGCGGTATATTACTTCAATATCCGCCAATAGAATATTATGAAAATGTTCTATATTATCGTGGTCAAAAATTAATGTGAATTATTATGCATAAGATATTCATTAAAAAAACTTTATAATTATTAAATTTAAAAGTTATAATATTCTCGAATTAAAAATATCGAAGTAAATAATATTATTTGTTTCTCATATAATATTCATATAATATTCAAATAATATTATCAGAAGTGGACATATAACTAATTTTTATTAATATTAATAATATTAAATAATATTGTAGCGCTTATAGGGTAATTGCTTCGAGTATCAGTTTCTTGAACGGTGTACGAAATATTTTTATAACTGTTAAGGTATTATCATTCAAATCATCTTCGTACATTCAATACGTGTCAAGAGCCGCTAGCTGAAGCGACCATTAAGCCTGAAAAACGAAGAAACGATAATCTTGCTGACAGAACGATCAGAGCAGCGCATCGCTTATGACGGCGCGCTTGATGTCAAACAACACTCGGCGGAGTGGATGAAAGGCCGAACAGCATAAGAACAGACAGAGATAGAAAGAAAGAGAGCAACAAAGAGCGGAAGGCCGCAGCGCGTAAAATCATCACACACGTGCGTGCAACGGCACAGAAGCACCAACAGCGAATTGTGTCTTCCGCTGTTGTTGTCACATTGACGACGGCGACAGCAGCAGCAGCGGCGACGGCGACAGCAGCAGC
>QKQZ01043630.1:9724-16385 GCA_003595255.1 Solenopsis fugax | reverse complement strand
TTATATATATATATATATATATATATATATATGAAAACCGAGGTGAACCTAATTTAAAGAATCGTCCTCTAGTTGCTGACGTTGACACGTACACATACGCGCAAAAGAAACGACATGGCGGCCCAGGTATCGTGCATTCTGACGAATACAGAATTATGCAAACACGCTCTATGTGAGGATTGTAATAATCCGCGCACCTGTGTTTTTCCACGCGAAATATGTATCTTTACTCGCGAATAGCCAAGGTTGGTCGAAACGCGATCGATCAACTCTTTGCTAACAATCTTCTTCTCTACTATTCTATATCATTTGCGACAAATAGTCATCTATCTTCACGATAAAGAGCTCTCCCGCACAGTTTTTCCCCTTATAGGGGGAAAAAAAAAACGGTACACGCATCGACAGTAATCGTTTAAGGATATCATCATTGTGAAACTGTCTGCGTTAACAGCAGCTAAAATTGATACTCAATAAATCAAACTAATTAGGACAACCGTTATTCACACGAACGGATAATATATACGAACGTTTCTACCGTAAAAAGATAAGTTATAAAATTGCAGAACGAAATTTTTTTGTATCACGATGGAATCGTCGCTTTCCCGATTATACCACAAATAATGGACCGGCCTATATTTCATCGCGAGATAGAGTTAATCGATGGCTTTCATAAACATCGATGGATTTCTCGATGAATTGCAAATCGAGATTGCTCGTTCCCGCGGATACCGACGAACGTTACCCAAAATCGGGAATCGGAAGAGCAACAGGAGGAACAGAGAGAGAGAGAGAGAAAGAGAGAGAGAGAGAACGAGCTACTGCATTCGCGCTGCGATTTAATTCGGTCGTACGATAAGCCTCGCAGGCCAGAGACACAGTGTGGTTCGTCGGAACCTTTCGTTCGTTGGTCGGCTCGCTAAAGCCTCCATCATGATATGTAAGGTCGCTTCTCACGCGATAATCGATCGCGTCTCACGTAGCGCGCTCCGCGCTCGATGCTGACACGCGGATAGAGGCCGTAGCGAGAGGCGAGGGAGAAAGAGATAGATAGATAAATAGATAAAGCGTGGAGAAAGAGAGATAGGGCGAAGAGGGCGAAGAGTTAGCTAAAAGGGAAGCGAGATTAGAGTTTAATTCGGTATTAACTCGACGCGTACGAGACAGACGGTGTGCGCGCACGAGAGGGAGAAGGAGAGGCGCACCAACGACTTCGTTCGAGCGCAACACGATAGAAACTGCTCGTCCGAAAGTTCATAGAGAGATTAAACCAGCTAGCCACGTCACAGCATTATCGAGGCGCGTACATGGGTAACGAAACGGTCCGTAGGAAAATGGACAGTCGCGGAAAGCGATGGAAATCCGAGAGCAAATCTACAGTTAATTAAGCCGACTGTTGGAACAACGGAGTAAGTCAGTAAATTGGGAAATAATATGTATTGTAAATCGTTATTTTCAATTTTGTTATATAATTGTAATTAAAGTACGATTGTTATTGCATATATTTGAAAATTAACATCCTTAGCTTAATTACACCATCACAACGCGTAACGTTTTTAATATAGTTTCCTTTAATAAAATTATGAAAAAAATTATTAAAACAGATAATTTGTTGTTAAACACGCTCACGTGTCTATTTTCTCGTCTCCGACGAGAAAAGAGTATGTTATATCGACTATTGTTATTATTCCGCTCTCGCGTCAAAAGTAGAATACGCCACATTGTATTTGTCTGTGACAAATAAAGCAGGGTCGTTCACAGATCAATAAATTAAAATTAATTAGTTGTTCTCGTGACCAACAAAATTATGAGACAAATACTAAATATATATGATATGTACTATACACCGAATTAATAAACGTTCTAAATGTTTGTAGAGCCACAAAGCGATGGAATCGATGGAAGCGATTTACATTCGTGCGCACATCATTGTTGGGAGCAATCCATATTACTATAAATCCAATTACCCGATATGAATACCATAAATTCAATATCCTCCCGCCGCAATCTCGATACCATCGAAGTAATAATTAATACACGAGCCGCAAGAAGAGCCATCAACTTTCGAATACGGAGTTTACAGGCTCGGGCGCGCCGCGAGCTTGCGAGTGTCCCCTCGCTCATCATCACTTCCATTCGTGATGAAGATCCAGAAGTTCCACGTCGAGCTTCAATTTTCTCCCCGAGGACCCTAATAAAAACGCAAGGAGATTGAGGAGACAAACGAGAAGAACACGAGGACGACCGGATGCTCGTCAGGTACCGGTCCTCCAGTCATTCAACCAACACCCCGAACGTAATCCCTTTGTCCGTCCACAACGAGGACGATGAAACGTGTCGAGGATGCGTTATTGAGTCTCGTTCGATGTGCTCATGATCGGATGGCGCATTGAGAAAAGTATAAAAAATACATGAATCAAGATTCAGCCAATGTTCGGGGACGCGATCTGTATTCCTTATTGCGACTGGTTTTTACATGCATGAAACCTATTTCTTTCGCGATATATGGGTGCCCCACTTCTAATGTTCATTAATTGTATTTTTCGTCGTATGTTAGAAAAAAATTTTTGTGGCTTTAATAATTTCGCGCGAGGAACCAGGTATAGATATTGGCGCGAATCCCATCAAGTTAATTAGATTGACATTATATCGACTTGGCACGGGTTATTGGCCAAACTCAAATTTAAGTATTTTCAGAAGAAAGAGGCTTCGGGCAAAATCGCTCGGCAAGCCTATCCTCATTCTAATTGTAAGTTGATTACTAAGCTCGAGCCGCTCGAAAATTCGCGCCTTCGCTACCACCGCCGACTATCGACCCGACCAAACTGGCAATGAGACGGTTTTATTGGTTTCTGGGTTATTCCGTCGCGGCAAACAAGAGTCCTGCGACGAACGGCAGCGGATTGTGGTGTAACGGGTGTCGATACGCGAAGAATTTTCATTCATGACTGAACTGCGAGTTGCAAGGCACGACGTTAAAAGAGAAAACATGAATGTAAACCTGAGCTCTCTCTTGTAGTAAAAAGCAAATAATAATCTTGGTAAAATATGTAGTAAAAAGCAAATAAAAATCTTGGTAAAATAAAATCAAACTGTTAAAACTTTTATGTGGCGATTATGTTTATTTATATAATCTGGCAAATTAACATTTATTATACCGAGTAATCAACAACGAACTGAAAAAATCTACAATTCTTAATATTTTACTTAATTATTGTCAGTAAAAAAATTTTTAAAGATAAATTATTTTTTTCAAGAACTATTAGCCTAAAGATCGAGGAAAGAAGTAATAATTTGTACTGAGGACGGTCCAAACTATAAAACACGAACAACCAGTGTCGGTTCTATATTGGCATTGCCTTTTATACATTTAATAAAAAAAAATTGTAGTTTTAAAACATATTTTAATTTTAAAATATATTTTCATGTGGAAACGAAACATACAAAATCATGGAATATAAAATCTTGAATTATTTCATACCATAAATTAATTGATGGATTTCGAAGATCTGCTTGCGAAATTTTTTATTAGCTTGAAGAAAAAAAAAGGATATATTTTGAGCTACTAAAGGATGGTAAAAACTTTTAGTTTTTTACAACTGTCACGTTTAGCCAGTGAAATAATCGAGTAGCATAATAAAAGTTTACCGCGCGTTCAAGTTAATCTTCGTCAACGGAAAATGTTATCGTGGCACTCGATTAGATCCTTTCGCCAAGAAACACGGAGACGAACTGAGAAAGCTTTAAATTAAAGCCTGTCTACGTGAGACGATACGCGACAGTTGAAAAAGTCGTCGGTCAAACGTGCTCGTCGCAAAGAGTTCGCGAGCTTCTTTCCGCGACCGAGGAAGATACGACGAAAGGGGGGGGGAAGTAAGATCGTCGCAAATCGTCGAGCGAAGAAAGGGTGCTTTTTATACGATGCATCGTGGGGAAACTTTTGGCGAACGCTCGCGACGATCGTAAGCGGGGTAAAGCCGATTTTTCGAGCATAAGTGCGAAAGTGGCAAAGCACTCGGAACTCGCACTACAAAAGAAGCGATCCCTCTCGTTTCTACCTCTCCCTCTACTGATTCCCGCTTGTCTTTCCATCTGTCTCTCTCATTCCCTCTCTCTCGATCTCCTTCCAGTTCGCTTTCGCGTGCCGCATTTCGCATGTTCGGACGCGCTTTAAATTGGCCGCCCTTTAAAACGTGAGAATTATTCAACGCTCCACCGCGTTACGCCTCCGCCGTTTGTTATCTCGCCTCTCGCGCGTGTTACGTGACTCGAGTTACGAGAGCGCGCCGAGAAAAATGTCGCGCCGTCGACGGTACATTATGATTATCTATAAGGTATTAACTCGTTCTCCGTTGATCCTCTAATATGTTCGGAGCGAACGTGTCTCTTTGACATTTCATCCCGAATTTCGTGCGCTCATCATAGGCGCGTTATTATTTCCGTGATAATAATTAACTCTTTTTTTTTTTCGTGCATCCGGCAGACACGTGCTCTCTATGATTTATTCTCAATGTTCTTGTCCAAATTGCGCATTTTTATTTACAACGTGCACGGAGAAAAAGATAGCTGCTTAAAAATTTTACTTTTTACTTATTTTTTTCTACACGGAAAGAACAATTTTGCTAAAATACAAAAAATAATTATGTTGAACTATTTAAAAAATTGCGTAGGATATTTAACTTGATTGCTACAATGTCAAAACTATTTGCAGCAACATTATCATGTTTCGGCGTCCTATATAATTATGTTGATGGCCCAACATAAAATTATTTTCTGATCTGTATCTAGCTAAATTTTTAGATGCTGCAGTAAAATTGTTCTTTCCGTGTATTTATTTATTTATATGTTATACGTGGAATATAATGCCTATTTCATTGAAGTCTTATTATGGCGAAATAAAATTTTATTCCTAATAAATAAACCAATAAGTAAGAAAAAAAATGAGATATATTTGTAATTATCAGAAATGTACTCTCTAAATTGGAATTCAGTGTATTATTCACTGAAAGACAGTGAATAGTCTGTTTTCAGTGAATATACTTATAACTATTTCATTCAGTGATATATTATTTTTCAGTGACATTACACTGATTCGGTCAGTCAGAGTATCCCCTTCTTAATCAGAATCACTGAAAAATAGTCACTGATGACCACAGTTATAAGTATAGCACTGTAAATTAGTAAGATTCCACTGATTCAGATTTAGAGAGTATATTCCATCGCAAATATTTTTACAACCAATAAATACCGAAGAAAACAAGTAACATTTGCTTCTGAATATTTCGACTTGTTTTTCTCAGTATGTTATTATGTTCGTTTCAGTGTTAATGAAAATTAATCAAGAGACGTAATTTTTGAAATTTTTAAATTCGATTGTTCAACTGTACTTCATTACTGCGCTCAACTCCGTACTACTACTTGTTAATTCACATGGCGCGCGAAGTCTCCAAATACCCGCTATCGATTTTGAATTTTATTTACTGAAACATACGCGTGCGCGCTCGATGTAAATACGTAATTAAAATCAAATGATTAGCATTAAATGTGCGGTGCGATTTAAACAAAATTATCGTACTTTGCACGAATGCCGCGCGGTTGCTTCCACGGCTCGGCAATCAGCGGCGAACATTCGTTGTAAATTGACGGTAATCCGAACGGCTACAAAACATCGCTGCGGCAGAAATTCAAACTATTGTTCGCGTTTCGTAATACGATTCAGCTGTTTGTGCTTTACAAAGAACCTTTACTTTGTGCAACGCACGTAAAATAAATTCGAAAAATGTGCGTTAAAACAAAAGGCCGTGTTTAAAAGCCGCGCTGCTAAAACTATGTGTCAGCATGCGTATAAAAGTCGCGCAAAAGCGGCGCTATAGATACCGGCTCGTTGTTACACACAGCTTTTTCTCAATGTTGATTCATGTAAATATATCCATTTTAATTCCAGTCTGCGAGTGGCTCGCGCAAAAAAACCGACCGCCCCTCAAAGAACGCTGTATATCAATTTTTTACAAGATGAAGTTACTACTACGAGTATGCATATTACTGTAGCACGTTTCTCGTCCTTCTATCAAATATGTATTACTAAAGTGATGCGTTTTAATTATTCGTATATTATAAAAATAAATGTGTACTAATTACTAATTGTAAAGATATATTAATGAAAAGTTTTTCTTCTTTAAAAAAAAAAAAAAATACAGCGATATACAGCATTCTATGCAAGAAAGCTTCGTATAATGAAATCGATTTATCTTGTAACATTGTAACGCATTTATTAATTTTGCTTTCCGATCTCGTAATTCCGTAATTCATTCATCAATCGAATTTGATAACTTCATCACGGTTGCATGACAGGATAATGGAAAGCGGATTCGTACCTTGATAGCGATTATGCAAAGTCGATCCGTGCTCGAAGCTCTTGTTTCAACAGACATGTGACAGCAGACGTCCAGCCGCGGAAAGAAATCACGGCGTGCTGAATTCACTGCCCGAGCGAAATAGTTTTGACACGTTGCCGGCTCTATTCGTTCGCTGCACGAACGGAGTAATATACGAGAGAACTTTTTCACTGCCTCAGACGCAACGTCGTGCCTAGCGGAAAACCAAGTCGCCCTCTCCAAATACATTTCTGAGAAACGTATACATCACGAGCAATGTGTCTCGGATA
>QKQZ01043630.1:2224-7224 GCA_003595255.1 Solenopsis fugax | reverse complement strand
CACGAGTGTCGCCTGCGTATCCGGAAAAGCGAAGACTCTCGGCTCCGGTTGTTCATCGAACACATCCCCGATTCTCCTACTGAAGGAATCGGAAACGAAAACACATGTATCAAAACATTTACGAGACGACATTTCGGCACCTTGTTATTTCACCGATCAAAAATCGTCGTCGCAATACAGCAAAAACGCGTTGCGTATACTTTGGGGGTGTATTTTTTGAAAAAGATGGACGTAGTAAAGAAATTTCAACGTTTAATTAAATGAGAAATATTATATGTTAAAATAATTATATACAACAGCTAAATCATGTTAAAGAAATTGTTTGAATAAATATGGTTTCCTGGGTGTATCAAATTTTCTTTTTTAAATTTTTATTTTGTAGTATTAATTACCTTAAAATGTTTTGAATTGCGAAATATAAATGCTGACAATTTGATGCGATAATGGAACATGTTTACTACTTTGCAAACAGAATCATTTATATCATTATATTTAGATCATATTAACAGCTCGAAAGCATGTTATTTATGAAAAGGAGCACGAGAGAGTAAGAAGAAGGGAATGCTGTTGTCGTCTATTCCGGAAATTGTATTTCCGAGTAATTGGATGGCTGATGTTTATGCGCAGAATTACATCGAATCTGTCGTTTCAAGATGTTATTACTTAATTTGTATCGGCATTGTCTTTAGTATTTTCCAACTGCGCTATCATTGTCAATTATTGCGAGAACAAATCGTCCTTAAAATATAGTGAGAAATAAACAAAGAATACAGATCTGCACAAAAGACATCCTAAACATATTATAATCGGTATTTTTAAATATATTAGATGCTGAGGAGATAATCAAAGAAAAACAATGCTTACTTTAAAAGCAAAGTAGTAAATATGACAGAATATACAGATAATCTCAAGTAATCCAGAATCGAAAATTAAAGTTTGAATGAAAAAAATAGATTGAATTTAAAAGTTTGAGTGGAAAAAAATTGAATTAAACACACAGATCGACAATAAAATCCCGTTTTCGTTTAATCGAATTTTACCTTGACGTAAATTTAATATAAGATTTCAACAATCTAAATGTGTTTAATTAAAAACGTGCGATAAATGATGATCTCTTTGACAATGCTTTCGTTGAAAAAAACTGGACTTTAAATTTATCACAACGTCTATATATGTGTATATACAGATGCTTTATATAAGATAATTAAAACTTTTTTCACTATCAAGTTCTTTTTCATTTAAATAATAAATTAAATTCATTAACGTCATGATGAATGCTGCAATATATATCATGATAATCGGTTTACCCGATGAAAATAATCTGCGGTAATTGTCATCTTCGCTTCGATATAAATGCGCGTAGAATCAATGCGACATAATAGCACAATTTCGAGAGTGAATTATGAACCTCGCGAGAAAGGTCAAGTTTTCATGATGATAATACTTGTTCGAGAGCACGTTCGACAGTAACGAATGGAAGATATGTCGTTTGCCTTTAATTGATGGCAAATTCAGTGTTCCGGATCAGCTGTTATCTCGCAAAGAGATAGACGGCGAGCCTCATTCAAGCAAAAACGATCAGCTCATCGAGCCTGATCGATTTCGCGTATTGAAGTATGAAGTCTCATTTAGTCGTTCGCGTTATCGGACTCTCTCTCTCTCTCTCTCTCTCTCTCTCTCTCTCTCTCTCTCTCTCTTTCTCTCTCTCTTATCGTCTTCTCGCAAAATTGCGGCAGATCCTCTTTTCAAGAATTTCATTTCCAAGACTTTCTATTTGTTTAAATATCGATCCCATAGAAAGATCATTTGAATAATCGACGTTCTACCCGTTATTAGCTTTGCTAATGTAAATAATAGAATTATCGAATAATTTTATAAATGAAAATATATCTACGTATGAATAAATATTTAATCTGGCATGGAGAGAATCATAAATTCATATTTAACATATTTATTGTATGTTTATTGTATTTTGATTTTATTATATATTTATTATATTTTGAAATAAATTTATCGTTCCTTACGTGGAACTGCTCGCGGAAACGGATATGGATCTTTGAGATTCCCGTCAACCCACCCGCTTCTCAACCCTCGCTCTTGTTCCACCCTTCAGAGCAGCGCACCGTGCGATATCGAGGAGGGGGGTCTGATTCAGTTTTCAGTCGCGCGTTGACAGAGAGCGAGGGGGAGACGACCGGGTATAATTCGTTTGAAGTTTCAACGCTATTTGCGTCGGAGCATTTTTTCGGCGCCCACCCACATTGGCCTTTCAGAGCATCGCGTCGCTTACGACGGGGCTAATATCCGGCGTCTGACGCGAAAATCCCTCGTTCCCGTCCATCGTCTGTCTTTCATCCTCCGCGAAATAAAAATAAAAAAACATCGGCTTTGCCGAGCAAACTTCGATGATCAACAAATACGCAAATAAACAAAATTTCCGTGAAGGATATTTTAATGATAAAAAAAATATTTTGTATTGTAAAACAGAAACACACGTTGTCCAATATATACAACATATGGCTTGACGATCAAAATCCTAGGCATATTATTTTTTTCCGTCTTTTTTTGTACACAGAAAAAAAAATTAATATCAAATCAACAATTCATTGCTTCATATATAAGCAAGAATATAAAATCTTCTTGGAAGAATTTATAATCCTAAACAGACATAATTTGCTTACATGAAGAGAAAAATTTTCTCCATGTAAGCAAATATTATCTAAAATCGTACAACTACTGAATTAATAATAAAAGAAATAAAGATTTTATTATACAAAAGACTACACAGAAACAAATAAGTATCAAATCAACAATTCATTGTTTCATATATAAGCAAGAATATAAAATCTTCTTGGAAGAATTTGATAATCATAATCAGACATAATTTGCTTACATGAAGAGAACAATTTTCTCCACTGAATTAATAATAAAAGAAATAAAGATTTTATTATACAAAAGACTACACAGAAAAAAATGAGTATCAAATCAACAATTCATTGTTTCATATATAAGCAGAATATAAAATCTTCTTGGAAGAATTTATAATCTTAAACAGACATAATTTGCTTACACGGAGAACATTTTTCTCTTCACGTAAGCAAATTATGTCTGTTTAAGATTATAAATTCTTCCAAGAAGATTTTATATTCTTGCTTATATATGAAACAATGAATTGTTGATTTGATACTTATTTGTTTCTGTGTAGTCTTTTGTATAATAAAATCTTTATTTCTTTTATTATTAATTCAGCAGTTGTACGATTTTAGATAATATTTAGTATGAACTATAACAAAACTGATAGCAGATATGCTAATAACAGTTCTGTAACGGCCGTTGTGATGTAGTATTTCGCCTGCAATCGCTAGGCGAAGCAGTTTGCGAACAAAATTAACGCTCGATTTCCGCGATCGCTGTAAGCACGAACCTGCACACGCGGCCCTTCGGATAATCCCGATACCGTGTAGGGGAACCACCTATCAAACTTGTTCGCGGAGTTACTCTCTCGTGCGGCTACGACTCCGGCGCTCGTAGAGCGAGACACTTCGAAGTTCAGGAATAGACCACTCTCAAAAAGTAGTGTGCACTGGTTTACTGGTTTACCGTGGCGACTTGGCGGATTTCGGGAAGGGTGATGAAAGAGGGCGAGGTGAGGCAGGGCAGGGAGCAAAATCTAAAAGGAAGCGTGCGCGTCGCCCCGGACGCGGAAAACGCGCAAAACGCCGACGACAACCACCGTTAATGGACGGAGATAAGCGTGGAAGATGGCTGTTGCCGGATGATAGGAAAGTCGGAGGGATTTTTGAAGATACGAGAGACAAAACGCGCGCTAGGGAAAGAGAAAGAGAGAGAGAGAGAGAGAGAGAGAATCGTTACGAAACATTCGCACGCGAGATAATCTGCGATATATATACGTACATATATACGGAGGAAAAGAAAGCTCCCGGAGAGAGCTCCTGGAAGGATCTTGCCAGGCGCGGAGGCTACTGCATAATTCCGGCGTACAGCAGAAGCAGAACTATGTTCATGAGAAAAACACGAGGGTAACCGTGGAAAGCAGCCATTCTCTCTCTCGGCAGCCGAGCTCTCGAGAACCCCCGACAGAAAACTTTAAAACGGCCGATATAATCGGATTAGTAGATGCGCAGCGAGTTGGCGCTGTTACTTTAGCTTAAAGTCGGCGTTACGCCGAACAGAAATTTGCCCTCCGTCGTGGTAACAAAAAAAAAAAACGTACGCTACCGTTTTGATGCGAGCTCGCATGGATTTCGCATTATCGCCTTAGTACAGATAATGTAATCCGCGAACGTCTCTCACATTGTATTATTAAATCACCATCGTTATGTCATCGTTAATAAATCAATAAATTAAAGCATATTAAAATAGAGAACCTCGACCGATATGTGAAAACACAATATAAACGAAATGTCTTATCGATCGTAGCTATTTTAGTGCTGATATTTATTGTACATATTGATTTTACATATCTTTTCAAGTTCATGAAACTACGCGCCGAATAAATTTTCAGTCTTAAAACACAGTTCTAAGTTTGAATAAAGTTGAAATCTAAGTTTGAAGTTGAACAAAAAATTAATAATATCATCACGTACACTGACAGAACTGTTTGGTAAAATCAACCAAAGTTTGGTTGAATAGTGATCAAATGAATTTTATAGTGATAGTTACTAAATATATAGTTGTTTTGACCAAACAATTTGTAGCCTTAACCAAATAATTATTTTCATACAACAAATTACAAAAAGTTTTGTTAAATGTAACTAAGTTTTTGGTACCAGTAACTATAAAATTCATTTGATCACTATTCTACAAAACGATTTCTCTTAGTGTAATTAAATTGAAAATAATAATAAATGCTAATAAATAACAAGTATCTAAATGTGAGAACCCTCTCCTTCTCAGCCAGAGATCGAATCTGCTCTAAGAGAAATATTAATTAAACGTTTAATTATATATTGATAAATAGTGATCAAATGAATTTTGTA
>QKQZ01043628.1:0-15864 GCA_003595255.1 Solenopsis fugax | reverse complement strand
CGGCGACCTCGCGAGGGCGAGAGTCTTTCTCTCTTTCTCTCCCTCTCTCTCTCTTACCCTTCTTCTTCTTTCTCCGCCTCTGTCTCTCTTCAGACGGCGCTTTCTCTTCGGATTCTTCTTAAACGCGCAAAAAGCGTAAAATACGGTTGTCTGCGCCCCGACGACGGGCTTCATCGGTCTCGACGCTTAAGCCGGCTCTCTCGCTCACCTCTCGCAGCATCGAGAATAATCAAGCGGTTCGGGTTATCGCTCCACTCGGGTCCTAATCGACTGGAGACACTCCGACATAATATTCAGATGTTTCCGAGCGATCGGGCCGTGGTACTGAATCGTTCAATGCAATTCGATTCAATTGGTCATGAGTAACGCGCGGCGCGTCTCCATCTCTCCTTCGAGTTCTCCCGCCCGACCCGTTCTCCGAGGCGAGGAGGATAATTTGACGAACGACAGAGAAAGGGACGCTACTCTGCCAGTCGAGAGAGGCGAGAGAGACGCGCGTGACACGCTCGGCTGTTTTGCAATCCGGGCCACGGTAAAAATTAAAGCGCTGCTTAAACCCGTGACTAATTACACGCGTCACGCCTGGCACACTTTAAACGATTTTTCTCGAATCCTCGTTCCATCGTGTTCCGAAGAAGCGTACCGAAATTACGTTCCCTCGTAGCGATTGTTAATATCTTGTTATTTATAGAAAAAAATACGCTGGAATTGTTTGTTACAAAACTCGATATCGGATACTAGGAGTAAATAAGCGTGTTTACGGAAAATATGTTTGCCGCAATTTTACGTTTCACGGATTGGCCGCGATTATTCGTGCGGGTAACTGACGTGCGGTAATGACAGTCCGATTGTTTGATCGATGATAAAATCGGACAGATAAAATCGAAGAGTCGCGCGCATTCTCGAAATCGGGATTATGAATAAATCAGCCGATACACTGAGAAAAATAATTGTAGTGGTAGCAACTATAAGGGGACAACCATACAAATTTTGTTAATAAAATTATAATATGTAATTAAGTGATAATTAAGTATATTATAGTTATTGCTAATAAGTTAATGGTTAAGAGAACTAATAAAAAAATAGTTGTAATATACTATATAATATAGTAATCTATATAATATAATATAGTAACTATAAACTTAGTTGCAATAAATATAATATAGTTTACTTAACTATATATTATAATTTTATTAACAATATTTGTATATTGCTCCCTTATAGTTGCCACCACTACAATTTTTTCTCTCAGTGTATAAAGGATCGCAATGTACTTTGTCACATTACGTGCACATTTATCATGATAAAAAAATAATTTGTTACACGCATTAATAATAATAAGCCGACGTAAATGCGCTATAAAATACATTCCGCGCAAATGCCTCTTCAGATTAATGGCTCTGTTAAAATGTAATATTTTCTTCCTTCTGACATGCGTCGTCTTTCCATTTTTTTTTCCTTGCCGTTTATTTCTAACGATCGAACGTTTGGGTATAATTACGATTCCTCATAATGTCATAAGAAATACACGAATCTTAATTTATGGATTAAAAAGAATGTAGAAAAGCAAGTTTTGGCACGTATCCATAATTAAGAGTGTGACTTAGTGCGTTGTTACCTCAGGCCCTTCACTAGAAGGGAACATGAGCTACTTGTCGGTGAATGCCGTGGGATTCAAGGTCGCCGGATTCGGCTATACGATTCGGTGAAGGATTTTTCGTTGGTTCACGTCCGTGGCTATCCCTCTTCCTGCTCCTAAAAAACCACTCTACTCTTTCTGCTGTAGAATAATTAAGCAACCGGTCGCGCGGTCGATCACGAACGAACCAAAGAAGTGCAGTGAGCAACCATACCAAATCGATACCAAAAGGAGGAGTTTTTAGCTCGATCGAGGGAGGGAAGGACAGAGTGGAAGGTAGGACTTCTTTCGCGAGATGACGCGGTGCGGACGGGGCGAGGTTACCGTCTGAAAAGTAACGAAAAGGTCGAGCCGCGGGGTGGTGGTGTGCCACGGAGAGCGGTGGTGTGCGCGTGTGTGTGTGAAAAGGTCGGCAAAATAAATCGGTCCACGGTGACGAGTGAAAGTAGATCGGGCAGGCAGCCGGGCAAGATGATGAAGAAGGAGAAGCCGATGATGTCGGTGGACGCCATCATCGAGGGCAGCCGGCACTGGGCACGTGGCAACACCTGTACGTATACGTCAACATCCTATGTAATTGATCGTGCGTTAACTTCGCGGGAGACGATACCGCGGCGATCTAGGTGAAACCGTGTCGCTAGATTATCGTCATTACCTTACGAAGGCACGTTTTGTGAATTATTTATGCGTGGCCATTAGTCTTTAAGAGGATCTCGTTTAAGATTATATATTTAATAATATCTTAAGAACGTATATAATAAGATTCTGTAATGAAAATACATTACGCAGCACTTGTTATGTATTACAGTTATATGAGCGATCGTTAGATCTCTATTTTTAATTAAGATTAGCAAATGGGCCGTGCCCAATGAAACCGGAGCAGGAGATTGGAGGCATGGATTTTCGTGAAATACATTCGGGTTTTAGAGAAGGAAAAATCTCGTTAGATGCTTGGAATCAATTAGCAAATTCCAATTATAATTACGTGTGATTAAGTGCATTCTTAGACGACGACGTGTTCATTAAATGTATTAATTTAATATTGATGAGATCATACCGACAATGAGAGATCACTGACGTTGATGATTCAGCCGGATATCTTTCTCTCTAATACGTGATTTAAATTGATAAAAATTCCGCGTTTCATTAGCGGTTTGTGTAAATTGCGAATGCGATTGACCTCGCGCGATTGTTATCTCGCTGGAAGGAAAATCGTGGTATATCTACGACAAAGAAAGCGGGGTAATGTTATTTCGATTATACGATTCCACATAACGAATTTTATAACAGGGTTATTAAATGCTTTGAAGCAAAATGAAATGTGGTTTTCGCAGACTATCGTCGTCGTACCAATTAACGCTTTACTACTTCCAAGTAGTGGCGTTGAATTGTAACTTAAAAATATCTAAACGAGATGGACTATCCTACGAATAATAATTAGCGTGTCGATGCTAGACTGCCGATTAGCACAGGCCCAAGGTTCAGTTTTACTCCACCGCAAACAAGTCCACTCGTCGTTAAAACATTATTTTTCTCCGCGTCGACCGTGAAACCCAGCAATATTCGCACAAACAATTAATTCTATGTAGTTCCTGTTGCGTAAACGAATCGTAAAAATGCCTTGTAATAAAGATCAAAATTAAATGCCTTTGTCTTCCAGAGAAAAATATTAACGCTTATCGGTAATCGAGTCGGACTTGAAATATTTATTGAAATTTAACTTTAGATTGCTATGAGTGGATGATGAATTTTCACCCAAGTTTAGTACAGTCTGTTAAAATTTTAATAATTTTAAATATTTAATTATGTTTTTTAAATAGTGTTCAGTTATTTTAACTCCTTGCAACCTAAAAAAAATCTAAAAACAATTCTCTTGAAAGTATATAAAAAAATTCTTAATTACGTGGGTGAATTTTCACACGAAATAATATTAACGTACGTCAGAAAAATATGAGTAGCACGCCAGAGTTAAAAGTCGATCGCGATGCGTATCGAGAGACCAGAGATTTCGGGTTGGGTTTTTATCGATTTGTGCGTGCGTTACGTACACAAGACGGTCGCTCTTGAATTAGCGTGTGTCGTATCCGTCGCGACGCGCTCGAGCGAAGTGAGTCACCCGGTTCGTGCGATAGCCTGCCGTCCTGCACCGCAACGACCGATACGCGCCGCACGGTCGACGCATATACATCGTATGTAGATGCTAAATGTACGGGGTGAAGGTCGGCTATTGAGACGTGAATGGCGCAATTTGCGGCTGCGGCGGCGACGGCGGTAGCGAGCGAGCGAGCGAGCGAGCGAGCGAACGAATGAACTAGCAGGCAGGCGAGCGCTCGTTATCAGTCACCGCTTCTAAAAGCGGCCTTAGAGTGGGCTTTAAAGCGCGAGCGAGTCGAGCGAGAAGGTCACGCGAATGCGCCCCGTTATCAGCGCCCACGGACGCGATTTACGAGCGTTTTCGAGCCTTATCGCATGTGTTGTGTCCCTATTGCCGCGCAACACGCTCGCTCCTCCTCGTTCCTCCGCGACGTGTTCGACTTGCCGCCGCCAAAATCGGCACGAACACGGGAAACTTTCCGCACGAAACGTAAACATCGGCACGGCGGGACCGGTGTGTGGAGATCGATGCCCCGGGAAAAATTGATTGAAACCAGACGGGAACTGACCAAGTCAACGTCGCGACGACGAAATCTCGTTATACATACTACTGCGCTCTCCGATAACATTTTTTTTTTTTCCATTCTTTTTTCGGAACTCTGCTCCAAAAGTGGATCGAGATTGCGCGCTGCGAGAATTTTACGAAAGTTTGTTATTGTAATCTTGATCAGACATAATTTGCTCACATGAAGAAACAAAATTTCTTTATGTTAGCAAATTATGTCTCTTTGAGATTATAATACTTCCAAAGAGATTTTATATTCTTGCTTATATATGAAACAATGAATTGTTAATTTGATACTAATTTTTTTCTGTGTACCATTGTATACAATCAATTCATTCAGTATTATTATTAGATTATTTATTATTTGATTATTTTTCCCTGCTGGCCCGCCGTGATTTGATCAAATTAGATAAAGTAGTCGCGGGAGATCAGATAATTCTGTCCCAGGCGACGAAATTCATGGCCACAGACCTGATCGCGATCGATCATCCCCGTTGACAGGCGCGTGTTTTTAGACGAGACAGAAAGAGAGAGAGAGAGAGAGAAAGAGAGAGAGCGAGAAAGCTCTCGTCTGTTTGCCGAACGGCGCGAAATTGCTCTACAAGGCTGCGTCGTCAGTTTTATCGGATAAGACGCCGCCGCTCTTCCTCCTTATCGTTCACGATGCACCAGGTAATTCCTCGCGAAGATAAAAAGAAAACACGATAGTACGCGGAAAATGAAGAGATATCGTGTGCATTATCGGGCCGGTCAATGCGCGCCGTACACATCGCTCCTTCGCCCTCCGTATCGCGACGAAACGTCGATCAATCATCGTCGCCGCGTATCCACACCGCCACGTCAGATTACGAATACGATCGACGCGTCTGTCGAAGTTACGTTCAATTTCCTGCTCGGACTCTCCGATTCGGTTCTCTTTAAATCGCCTGAATAAGCCTGAGACGTCGCACGTTCCTTCACAGTCGTCTAACGCGAGGCAAATTGTCCTCATTTCATTTTCGTTAACGATGAGCATTGACTAGAAGCGAGCAATCATTATTGCCCGTGTGTTTTATAGATTAATATTTCATTTCTTTTGTAAAAGATAAAAGCTTCTATTTTCCAACTTTCATCAATTTCTTTTATCTTGATGGAATATTGAGTTTTTCACTTTCTTTATTTTCATAATAGGCTCAGTATACTCAGTCACTGAACAATCATCTATAATAAAAAAAAATATTAATATAAGACTTTAAAATAATAAATTGATTGATAATACATTAATTGATATCTTTTAAATCTAATTTTTATACAGATTTTAACTATCACTTATTTAAAAATGTAATTATATCAAGTTTTATTTGTTGACTGTGCAGTGATCCTAATTCATTCGCTTGATCTTTTTAGTAAATAAAAAAATGTTGATACTTCTAGTGTTAATATTTATAATAGTGTTTGCTTCACTTCGATAGTGGCCGAACTGAAAATCTGCCATCGATCTGTCGTAAATTGCGCGAATCAGGACGGACGACGAGTTAATTACATCTTCGCGATCCAGTATAATCATATGACGAGTGTTTACTATTTCTCGCGACGTAACCGTGGCCGCCTCCGCCCACGAGTGGCATAATTCCAATATGGTCGGTTCGTGGAGAGATGATTGCATCGCGGGGATCTTGCACTGAAAAAAATCTGATTAATAGTATCAATTAAATATTTTGTCAATATAACCGAAAATAATTTTATTTTACTAAATGTTTAGTAAGTATTATCAAATCTGGTATAAGTTACTAAATATTTCGAAAAATAAAATTATTTTTGGTTACATTGACCAAATATTTAATTGATACTATTTCATTATACATTTGGTAGTTATAAGCAGTCTTTTTTTCAGTGTGGATGATTCTAGCTGCGGGACGTCGCCCTAGAATCGACAAGGGTGGGCCGCGGCTTTACGATGCACTTTGTACAACTGATATGCGTGCCCGCTGCGTTATCACGGGCACATTTATCGGCATCGCTCATTTCATATTCCGGAGATAATCGGCGCACATTGTTCGCAAGGATAACCGGTATCACCGGCCTAAACCGAAAAAATGGTATTTGCGACTATCGTAGATTTGCATGTTGATAATTTGACTCGTGAGAGTCCCGCGACGTGCGATACGTTTGAATCACAATTAAATATGTAGATAACAGCGCGTAGTTCCGTGATGCTCATTAAGCGGCTACGCGTATATTAATTAATGTATATGTTAATGTACATCTACATATGTCGAATATTATTATATCACGTTAATGAATATCTACTTGATAAAATTGTCACGGTCATCAATAACTTACTATTTAATCATTTCTCATCTGAGAAAAAAGTTATTAACTAAATTATTCATCTTGATTAAATTTTTTCAGTTCAACTATTTACGTATTTGACTTAAATATGTAAAATACTTGAACTGAATACTTTAATTTAAATATTTATATATTTAACTTAACTACATATATACATTTAATTTAAATATGTAAATGTTTGAACTGAAGAAATTCAATCAAATTGAAAAATTTAGTCAAGTTAACAATTTTTTTTTCTCAATGCAATAGTATTCTAGGATTGACCATGCGTTTCTTGACTGGATAAAAAGTCCAATTTCGTATATTGAAGATAATGATAGACATGTCGAGCAAATTAAATAATTAAAGCTTTTGCCTCAGCTCTTTTTTCTGTGATGCTGAATTTACAGAACACTGTATTTTATATCACGATTTTTATATCTCTCGGCGACGTGTGTCCCAAATTTCCATATAAATCTATCGCTAATCTCGTGCTCTTCTCGAGAAGTGCATGGGAATCCGGGCAACGGCTTGCGCAATGCTTGCAGCCAGATGATACATATAGATAGGGAACGATTCACAGGGAATTGCTCTCTCTTCTTTATCTTTCTCTTTCTCGCTCTTTCTCTCTCTTTCTCTCTCTATAAATCCTGCGGCTGCGTTTGTTTAGCCTAGACCGTCGTCTCCGTCGTCGTCGTAGTCGTCGTTCCTACATTATCTCACACGCGTTTTACGTATGCGTGACCGTGTGCACTCACACGTACGCGGGATGCGTGTGCGCCGCGCGATAAGCTCCGAGCGTAAGCATCACGCGAGGCTCCGCACGCAAGAGGCCTCGGCTGCTCTAGTGCAGCTAATGTACACGGGTGCGATGCAACCTTGGCACCGATGGGAACGAGCCGTGAAGAGCAGGTCCTGCTATCGCGTATCGTGTGTACACGTGTATACGCGCGCGCATCGCGCCGATGTACACCGCCTCCTCTATTGAATCAGGCTCTCGTCGTGTGTGGGTGCGGACGTTATTATTATTATTTTTTTTTTCCCTCCATACGGCGCGCCGTGTGTGTTTGCATACGCATCATTCGGACGGGAAGAAGGCCCCCATTCGGACGATCTTTGACCGTAATCTTTTTACCGCGATCTGAAACGCAAATACATGATGATCGAACGCGGAACTCGAATAAGAGCGAGAGCGGCGTCCGACTCCGCGTGTTCCTTGAAATCTCCTTCCACGGAGAACACGGCGGCCGCCTTATTTATTCGATGTGCTGCAAAAAGGCGTTAAATTCTGAAAATAATTATTTTTTTTTCCTCTCTGTATAAACGTCGCGTGACGATTGCGATCGACGGAAGTCCCTCGTCGGTCCGCGCGAGCACGAAACGACGGCGTCGTGCAGAAGGAAGCGATCGTTTATTATAGTCACGTTGGCAGGTTTTGCGCGGTGGCTACTGACCGAATAGACGTTTCTGTCACGTATACACAGCGGCGCACACTCGTGCGTTTAATATTCCACCAGTAGCCTGTATATATGCATTGTATATATGCGCGCGTGTATTTAATTAATGGGGAGTTGGGAAAGGGGGAGGGGGAGGAGAGAATATTTTATCAATAGTACCATCACACTCGGCGTGAACTTGCCTGGTCATTACACACAGACGTCGAGCGACATGTCTTTTTTTATTCCTCATTTAACCCTGCCATTTTTCATTGTCATCTAGCGACCTAGGATCCGTACGTCGAAGGTGCCCTAAATTTCTAAATCCACGCCATTCGGAGCACTGGGACACGGGGGGGGTGGAAGAGAGATAATCGCGTCGAAATAACACTCGCGGCGAATAGCAAGCGAAGATGGAGGTACATCGGGTATGCTCGTCGGGTGTGCGGTGTTGCCTCGTACGGGAATATTTTTGCACGTGGCTTGGTGCGGAACGTGAGCGCGGCTAAAAAGGCACGCCCTAGACGACGACCGCGGCAGAGGCGTGTGCGCGCACACGTCAGCTTCATTAAAATGCGTGAGTTTTTCCTGCTCACGAGATTACTCTCGATCGCCGATCTTAGTCACAGCTCTTCGAGCGTACTACTACGCTTCCTCCGCGCGGATCTCGAATCGCGCTTGCACGCGCGGAATGTGTCATCGTCGTCGTTTGAACGCTACGAGCGAGCGATGAATAAAGATGAAATCTGGAACGGGCAGAAGAGAGAGAGAGAGAGAGAGAAAAAGGAGTACGCAGGTCGTAAACGCGAGTTTAGTTACTCCGAGCGCACGGCAATAAGTAAATAAAGTTTGATTTATTCCGGCTTGTTCGCGCGCAAAATTTATTTTTGCACGTTGCTCTCTGGTATTTTTTTTTCACATTTTTTTATCGAGCTTCTTGGAAACGTAGAAATTATCGCTTACTTTTCTCTTCAATTTCAAGTAACTTATTTTACGAAGAAAATTATTCTTTTAAATCTAAGAAAGTGACATAAAGTGCCCTTTTAATTCTATTTACTTTCATTGCCGTGTTTCGCGCTCGCGACCGCGTATGATGCCGCTTGAAGAGCGATCTTCCGAGTTGGAAACTTTCAACAGACCCGCCGACCGACAGCCGGAAGGGAGGAAAAATAGGGAAAACGGCAAAATCGATAGAGGGACAAACGTTGATTGCACTGTCAGGCGCGTGTCGGGCACGTTGCAGCTGCAAACAAAACGTTGCCGCTGCCGTTTGACCAATCGAAACGCGTGCTCGTCGCTGTCGATACCGTCGACGAGTTCCGTTCGCTCTGCGACTGCCTAGCGAGACACTCGGCAACAGAGACGATCGATACTCTCTCCTTCGACGATATTTATTACAAAAAATAAGAAAGAGAGCTAGAGAGAGGACGTGAGTTTCTCTAGCAGATGTCCGTAATTTAAGTACAAATTACTGAACCGCTGAAAATAAGGAGCCGCATTCTCTTGCGCATCCTTGAAGACGTGCGACGTCTTACGACGTATTGGTCTCCAGTAAGACTCTCGTAATACCCTCCTCTCGTGACAACAGCACCCATTATGCACAAGTGCTTCGAACATTGTTCCCTTGGACAAATGGTCTCTCGCGGTAATGATTCCGGGACAATTAGCGGGCTTTTATGAACACGTACGTCGGCGTGTCGCCACGCGAGGCGTGCGCTACGAAGACAATGGGCGCCTTCGAGGACGGCAAGGTTCGTCTCGTGACTGATGACCTTCTTACCTTCTTTCTTACCTTCGAACGAGCAACGCTGATTACGTAAGCTAAGCCGGTTAACGCGGTTAGAGCGGAACCGTCGCATCGTCGGGCGCTCGCCGTAGAAGAGAGCACTCCACCAGAAAAGTAGAGGAGGAGGAGGAGGAGGAGGAGGTGGAGAAGGCGAAGCGCGGGGAGAGAAGCGCGAGGGCAGCGTGCAGTGTCAGCGAAAGAACGGCGCGAGAGAACGTTGTAGCCACGCCGGGCCGTGAACCTTGAAACTGACATTCGTTACGGTGTATTTTTGCGCGGCTTCATCTTTAATCGCCGCTAAAAATCGCCCGCTGTCGCCGCTGCTGCGAACGTTAATTTCAAAGAGGGCTGCCAAGATGGGATAAGGAGCATCGTACACAGTCTACCTTGACTTCTGTCTATTTTCATACACGGCGGACACTTTCCTTATGTTTATTATATTGCGAAACGTGTATCCGCGTCCGACGCCGGCAATTATTCCGATTGCGCAATTGCCGTATTAAATCCAGCGAATTAACTGCCACGGAACGCGCCCATTGACGGCTATTTACTCGAACAACGCCGTGGTGTTTACCAGCCGAGCAATATTTTAAGGGCGATCACATCCTTGCCTTCGCGAGAGGCGTGACGATATTTAAGGCTATTTAAAGCTTCAATGGTACATCGCTGCAGCGAGTTATATTTTTATTACCCGCCGGGAGAAAATATTTTCCACCGCGAGGGGTTAATTGTCGCGCGTCGCCGATCTTGCTCCAGATATCACGCTGATCGCGAACGAGTTCTCGGACGAGAGCTCGCGCGCGTTTTCTCTCGTCGACGCGGAGGAGCACGTCAAAATAATTGCACCGTTGACTGTGCTGCTAAATTTCAAGTGGATGTTCGAAATGGCCTCTTGTACACTTTTTTTTTAACGCCTTCCGACGTATATAACTTACATTAGTTGGATTAATTCTCGAGAATGTCCTGCCATTTGAAATGGACTGACTTAATAAATACGATCCGCTAAGGAAAATACATTCTGGAATGCGCCGTGCGTTCGGATCGCGGTCGTCCAAGTCCACCTTGAACATCTCGTTGGACAAAGTATATATGTATATTAACTGCGATTAATTTATACTCGTGGGTACTTGGCTACTTTTTGTACATCCTGTACATCGCGCAGCAGAGCCGAGAGCGCGATACGGCTCGTTGCACCTGCGACAGCGGGGAGCGTGCACGGATACGCGTTCTTCGTGTAGTACGCGCGCGCTCGTTTACCCGGTTGAAATCGCGACCCCGTGACCTTCGCCGTGATATTCACGTACAAGGCCACCTTCGTCGCGCTCTACACATTCTTATTCGTACGTCGCGGTTGCACGCACGTACGCTAAAATCGAAGGATCGCGCAGGAATGTTCAGCTCTCTGGCTTCTTCGCGCGGTAATGGCGCAGCATAGCTGTATAAGCGTAGCTCGGATTTAGCCGCGACCGAAATAGCAATAATCGCTGCAATTTCGTATTTGCGTAATTGCGAAACTTTTTGCTGCTCAGTCCGTCCCACTCCTAGTGGAAAATTACTCGAGAGTTTTAATTGAATTACGAAGGAGGTCGATCGGTCGTTAATCGAACCGATAACCGATCACTGGACGTCCATTTTTATATTATTACGTTGTTTACGCTGCGAGAAGATGTAATTTAAAATTGTGTAATGAAGACGCGAACCAGAAGGCCTACGTGACATCATACACTGACACTGTGAAATTTAATTTAAAAGGTCACACTCATTGCATGTATTACGACCTACGGTAATACCGGGGGCGCGATTAAATAATAAGTGATTAAAATAACGAACACCGTATTTTATAATAATATCTCTGCGAGCGAAGCAGCGACGTGACGGTCAGATTTTTTTCATAGCGTCATTATTATCCTACGCCGCTCATTCACGTAAGAAGATAAAAAAAAAGTGCCGATCAGTGTTTAATTCACGTGTGGGCTTTGCACTTGAATCACGTTTGCAAAATTAATTCCTCAAATATCAATCTTGACCCGCACACTGAGAGAAAAAAAATTACTACATTTTAATGAATATTTGTTTGAATACTTGCAATGGCATAATTTATTCAATATAAATAAATATTTGTTTAATATAAGAATCACTAATGTAATTTAACTATAACTTTCTTTTATTGAATAAATATTTATTTACATTTAATAAATTATGTCATTGCAAGTATTCAAATACATTTTTTTTTTTCTTCAATGCACCTTTCGACATTAATCGCTTAATGTTCTTTTATTTAAATTCATGTTGAATATTGTTCTTTTTGCGTCCTTCGGGGATTTAAATCTCAGAGTCGAATCAGTGTCTCGAACGCGAGACATTGACATTCGAGAGAGGAGAGCGCAACGAAATTAATTTACGTTGAAATAGTCCAATGACACTTTTTTTTGGACCGGTGATTCACCCTACGTACGGTCCGTCGGTGGGAGTTGGCGGGAGTATAGCACGACGTGTGTCATGTTATTGCACCTGCGGAGGCTCGCAGCTGCGAGCACACCCACTCGAGAGAGCGCTGCGCCAGAGTCCGTGCACCTAGGCTGAAATCGCGACCCCGTGACCTTCTCCCGGTGACCCAGGTACCGAGTTGCCCTGCACGTGGCACATTGCGCTATATAAAGTGCGGCTGCATATAGATCTCGCTCGACCTCTTTCTCTCTCTTTCTCCACTGCACTTTCAGGGCCGTAGGCAGCGACGCGGTCGCCACTGTGCACTCGCTTCATCGATCGTCTTTCCTTTCTCCCTCTCTCTTTCTCTGCTATGTGTATCGGCGAGTTTCGCGGCGACCAATGGCGCGTATTTAACATCGTGAACTTTAGACTTGTTTTGTTATCAGATTACGCGCTCTCTTGACAAAAGGCCGTCCGTTTTTTTTTTGTTTTTGCATGTAACGAAGTCCCGAGGGAAAGTCGTTCGCTTTTCGCTGTTATGAGTTGGTCGGAAAGGTCATTGTGTGGACCGTGCTATTGCACACATTGCAATGCGGATTTACGCTTAAATAGCAGCTTTAGAGATACGAAAGTTTAAAGTGCCAAAAGTCTGAGGGCATGACAGAGGCGTCGGGACTTCAAAAGAATCCAAAGAATTCAGTTTTCGAAAATTTACAGCTACAAAAACACAGATCGTCGTCCGATCCTGTCGTCACGTCGTCTCCACGAACGTGAGCCATCTCAAAATGACTGCGGTTGCGAGAGGATTTGACATAAGGCACATTTATGCATGAGTATGCGGACGACGCCGCGACGGTTGCGTTCACGCGTTCGTGCAATCTCCCGCGTATTCAGTCGTTCCAGATGCATGATATTTCGACTTTGCGAGTATCGTGTGCACGCGGAGGACACGTATATTCATCCGACCTGATATGCGTGACGAGACTCGCGCAGCAGTCCGTCTATCTAACGCGCGATCTTATTTTCGCGAATGATCATGAGAGCGCGGTAGCGGCATTCGTGCGGCATTCGTTACGAGTCCCGACGTCGTGCAATATCTCGTGAATCTTATTGCAAGCGTATGAAAAGAATTGCGCAGAAATATTGTTCGCCCGCGGCCATCCTAGAAATTGTATATTTCCATCGTTGCTTCGTTCCGACTTATCGCGCGGGCGTTAAGATTTTTCCGCGACATCGTCGATATCACCTCGTGTGACGAAGGTTTTTCGGCAGGGATGCGAAATGTTTGTTTCCTCGACGGGGACCGACAGCTCTTGCAAATAACGCTGGAAACGTCTGTTTTATGTTCGCGCCGCAGATTTACAGCGCGCTAAAAAACCCGAGGCGACGTGCGGCGCGGCGCGGCCGTGGAAGAAAGAATATGGAATCATACTCCTTATCTTTTTCGGACTTGTACACACGCTTGTCCAAATATTTATTGCGATACAACACGGGAAAGTACCGAGGTTGCATGAAACGCGCCCTGTCCTGCGCGCTCATAATGGAGTTCCTGTGTACGCGCCGTATCTAGTTTCCCATGCTGATTGCTAGAATTCTACGTAAATTTAGACACCGTAAGGTGCCGCATGTTAACACGTGCGCTGTCATGTGCCATGCGAAATCGCCCGATGAATCTCGCTTTACATCGCGCCGCCTGTATTAATACGGCGAGGGAGAATTTAATTCCATGAATAAAGGGAAACTTGAGAGAGAAAGAGAGAGAACGACGATGACGTTTAAATCTTTTTTTAAATTATAAGAGAACATAGATCGTTATGTGAAAACACACACAACTAAATTAAAGATAAGCCTTATTTGGTAGCTGAATTATATTTCTCATGTAATTTTATATAATATACACTTCCAAGTTCATCAAACTGCGTGCCGAATAAATTTTCGGTCTTGAAACACAGTCCAAAGTCGAACTGAAAAATATTAGTATTACAATATTAAATAGGCAATCAATTTAAATTTAATAATAATGATGCTAACAAGTTTATTGGGATGAGACATCCCAATAAGTCCTCACTCCTCAAAAATATCTCAATTTAATATTGTGATATTACTACACTGAGAAAAAAAATTGTAGTGGTGGCAACTATAAGGGGACAACCATACAATTTTTTTGTTAATAAAATTATAATATATAGTTAAGTGAACTATATTATAGTTATTGCAACTAAGTTAATGGTTAAAAGAACTAATAAAAAATAGTTGTAATTACTATTTTATATACTATTTTATGTAGTATATCCCCTTATAGTTGTCACCATTACAATTTTTTCTTTCAGTGTATTCTCGTTCAACTTAGAACTGTGCTTCAAGAACGAAAATTTATTCGACACTCAGTAAAATCACACAGGAAATATCAGCACTAAAATCCAGTTATAGCTCATCTTTAATTAGTTGTTTTAATAAGATTCTTTTCTTGAAGGTCTCGAGAATCTAATTAAATCTATTTCGGAAAATATAACTACGCGAAAGATAGGTAAGTCTTTAATCCTTTATTCCGTGAAAGAAATAGGATTAATGCACGGGGTCTTTAATTAGTTTCATTGCAAAGCCGATCGCATTCGAGACACGCGGCTGCACCCGGTCGGATTATCCGCGGCGACGTAAATCAGCCCCCGAGGGGGAATGTCGTTAATCCGACGACTTTTTTCGCGGGTTCAAGGACTAACGTCAGGGACGCGGCACTATTTTCGTACGGCCGTACGTGCACATGCACAATTGCGTGGGTTGCATGTGCAACGTTATAACGTGGCTGGCCTGGTGTGGGAGCGGCATCCGGTCGCAGCTGCGTGCAGGAAACTGTTAAAAACTCTCTTTCGCCATCTCTCTCCCTCTCGTTCTCTTTCTCTCTATCTGTCTCTCGTGCATGTCGTCTAAAACTTATTCCCCTTTCGTCCCCTTTCTTTTTTCTAAATTTTTTTTTTCCTTTCTCCGGCCGGACTTTTTCGCGATCAACTCGAACTAGCGTGCGAAGAAATCGTTAATCGCGCGTTCAAACAGCGACGGCGTGGGGGAGGGGGGGATGCGTCGCATGTGGCGTGTGCTACACATCGCAGTCCGATATACGCGGCCACAATGTACTTGAGGTATACCTCTGCAGGTTTTTAATTTACTTTACTACGGCGCCGCTGGAGAAACGATAATTTTCCCCGATAACGGCGCGCCTCTTTTGCCAGTACGACGTACGACGAAATACATATTTCGTTTTGACTGATAAAACGCGCGGCGAGCACGAGGGAGCGAGAGGGAGGGAAACCCCCCTCTGCGTGCGAGAGCTCGAGCTCATTTCATCCGATTCGAGATCAACCTTTAAGTCGCACGCAGATCTATCTGCGCGGCGAGGCGGTATTACATCCCTCGCGAGAGGCTCGGCGGTGGATTTATCATGAGTCTCGCGCGTTATAAATATATACATTCGCATCGGCGGACGTTCGACGATTTACGATCGGGTTGGGCCAACAACGAGCGGAGTATATAGTGAATTTACGATCTCGGGCAGGAACCTGCCTGTTCTCTCTCGCGTGCGAGCGACGGACGACGTGCCGTGCCGTGC
>QKQZ01043627.1:0-11962 GCA_003595255.1 Solenopsis fugax | reverse complement strand
CGCGCGGAGGAGAATGAGCGAGCGACGTTTCTCAGCGTGCCGTTGCTATCATCGTTGCTATCATCACCATCGTCGTGGTCATCGTCCCGCGAACGCCGGCTGCTCCATCGAAGACTTTTGACACGAGTGCACCGACCGTGCGTATCATCAGCCTCGTCGTCGTCGTCGCCGTCGTCGTCGCAGGCGACGGCACTGAACACACAGTTGAGCGATCGCGATCGGGAGGACTAAATCCCAAGGACTAAATCTAGAATGAATAACGGCTTCAGCACCGGCGAGGAGGACTCGCGAGGCGCGGCGGATCAGATCTGCTGCCTGGTCGACGAGGGCGAGCGATGCTCCCGCCCGGCCGGCAATGCGTCCTACAGCAAACGCATCCAGAAGACCGTCACTCAGCGGCGGTTGAAGCTCAATCTGGATCACATGGTACGTAGTACACAACTTGGTAAACGCGCCGCGACGAATCGCTGTTGTTCGAGTATCCTCTCTCTCTCTTTCTCTCTTTCCATCTTTTTCTCTTTTCCCATCTTTTTCTCTTTTCCCCTCTGTCTCCTGCTGTTTTACGTTTCTCGAACTTTACGTGATTGGCTGCCGAACGTTCCGCCTCCCGAGTCTCGTTTGCTCCAACGTAGCTTGACTTTAAACTCGGCTTACCTCATTTTCTATATCCTTCTTTAGTTCGAAAAATTTGAAAGTTTGAAGTTAAGCTACATTTGGTGCAAACTTCTATCCTGCAGCCGATCAGCCGTACAATGAATGAGATAGAACTCTTTGTCTCGAAAGTACGAATATCTGCTGATGCAGTGTCCTGCTGCGTCCCGCGCTACGCGCTGCGTAATAGAACAGTGTCGGAATGTCGGAAATTGTTGACAGATATCGCCTCGATTTCACTGCGAGGATCACTGCTGACCGACATTGTCGAACACGATTGATACCTGACGTAACTCACGCGATTATTCAAATTTGTATGACCGTGGCCCGGTCTCACCTATTAGCTTGATCAGCCGATTACATTTAAGCAGGGTTGAATAGTGGATATTTTTTCAACTAAATTAAGTTTATGGCTTATGAAATTAATTTACTTACATTAAAAGTTACATAAAAAAATTATAGTTTTAAAAGTTCGGAAAAAAACTTTTTTATTTTTCCGCGGATTTTCTCGGTTGTAGGTGAATTTTTAACAATAAATTTTGCTTCACTTGGCAAAGGAACCAAGAAAATTCACGGAAAAATTGAAATTAAAGCTCTGATTTTTTTTGAGCTTTTAAAACAAACCTTTTATACAAAAGATCACGGTTCGGTAAATTAATATATTTTTTAAATTAAAGTTAATGGCTTATCAAATTAGTTTAGTTATACGTTAAAAGTTATATAAACAAAAAACTAACTAGAAAATTAATTAAGATTAAATTGACTGAAGTTAAAAGTTAATTTTGAAAAACATTTATATTAAATTAGAAGAAATAAGTTGTTAAAGTTAAATTATTCAAAATAAAATAATATAGATTATTAAACAAATAATATTTTCTTTGTGAATTAAATTTATATGAAATGACAAAGAAATTGTTTTTTATGTGAATGTTTTTTTCTTTTACTTAAATTAATTTTTAACTTAAGAAAAAAGTTGAAAGAAATCAAAGTTTGTGTTTTAAAATAAGTAGTTAAAAATTGAATCATCTAAAATTAACTAAATGAAAAATTATTAACTTTTTAATTAGCTACTACCCAACCTTGCATTTAAGAATAGCAAATTGTAAAATTGATTAATTTGTTTTTTCCATTTCCTGCAAGTTATAATTTATGTAATATATAATACTTTTAATTAATAATTAAGTAATTTCTTAATTAAAATAATTCAAAAATTAGAGGATTAGGGATGTTCAGTTTTAAGTTTTGCTGCGGGTAATTCATAAATTTAATCGGGGTTGATGAGACCAATTCTATAATTGTATTCACTAAGTACTGGTGCAATGTTAAAAATGTCATGAAATTCAATGTATTTTTAAGTTAAACATTAAATTTAATGTGTAACTTAGAAATTTAATATTTGATAAACAACAATACACAAAATGATGCTTGTAATTCTGTGAGGACCAAAGCAGTTTGGTCTGTGATCAGAATATGGAGCAGAAAACAGAATTCCATGAAACTCTTGATTTCTTTGCCACGCTTCCACATTGACCATACGGAAGTTATTCTATTGGATAAAGAATAGGCATACCTTCTCTGTTCCCTTTTCTATTAATCATGCGGAGCTTTTCACATGCGATGAATTGATAGTTAACAAAATAAATCTCAAGCGATAGCTCTAGAAAATGGTAGAAAAATTTTAATGTGAAATTTTGATGTAATTGTAATGAACTTAACGTTTCATTAAATTCAATGAAATTTCAATAAATATGCAATAAAATTTTAGTTATATTTTGTTGAAAAGATTATTTTCTACTCCCTAAATCTCGAAGAGTAAAAAATCACTCGAAAAATTGCATAGGCTCAATTTTCATTCTATAAAAATAAATTTTTACTCTTATTAGAGTGACAAATCACTCAAAAAGTTGCACAACTTTTATTACAATTTGACTTTTATTACTATTTAATTTCAATAAAACTTTCTTACTTTTTCATTAAATAATATTAATAATTAATAAGAATACCTCGACCGCTACGTGAAAACACAAATAATTGACAAGCCTAAATGATCACAGTTAGATTTTAGTTAGAGAAAGTTTTATTGTAAATTGTAATAATTTTTTATGAAATTGCAACGAAAAATCGTAGATATTCTGTATTATCGAATTATCGATATTTCATTGAAACTGTAATGAATCTTTGGTGAAATTTCGATGAAATCAAAATATTTCAAAATAAACGTAAAATTTAACAAAAAATGTCATCGAAATTTCATCAAGGTTCCACTAAAATTTTCATTAAAACTTTTCCGGGGATGAACTTCCAACGCAAAAGCACCGATGCGATGGACATCGTATGCCCGCGTCCAACTATTATCGCTGCTCCGTTACATCCTCTCTTTTGTGTACTGTGCACAGGCGCGGCATATATACATCTGTGATTATCACAAGCAAGTGATCCAGTGTGCGAGAACGAAGCAGCAGCAGCAGCGAAGGCGCAAGGATTCCGAAGAGGACTCGGGCGAAACTGACAACGACGTCCCGGAGGTCGACCTCTTCCAGTTGCAAGTCGGCACTTTAAGGAGGTACAAGAGGCACTACAAGGTTTCTACTCGGCCAGGTCTTAACAAGGCTCAGTTAGCGGATGTGAGTATTTATTTATTATTATTATTATTCCCGTACACATGTTATATAATTTTTATAATATTTGAAATAATTTATTTTGGAAATATTTTAAGGTATTTAAAGATTACGAAAGTTTTAATATTATAAAAAAACATATTGTTGGGTCTGCCGCTCGTCAACACAACTCTAGCTCATGTTCACACTTTCGCACTCGTAATTAACAATAAGAACGTGCCTAAAAAAATGGCATGTTAAAACACAAGTTGGACATAAACATAAACAATCGGCAGTGCGTCGTCCTGAAGATCGCTTCGCATCAACTTTATGGTAACTTCTCAATTCAATCCTATCCTCAGAGGCCAGCTCAATACGGAGGCAACACCTGCTCTCCTTCTTCCAGATTGTCGCCCCGACAATCTTCCAGTGTTCTTTTAAGAAGACCGGACTCCAGGCATTTTTGGTGAAATTAAAATTTTTGATGAAATCAAAATATTCCATAATGAATGTAAAATTTATGAAAAAATGTCATTGCATCAGAATTTTATTAAAATTTTTTCATCAGGGAGAACTCCTGACGTAAACACAAGGTGATCTTCTTCTAAAGAAAGACGCGGGAGTTCTTTTCTTTGCGAATACGAGAGTGTAGTGTGAACGTGAGCTAGAGCTGTGCGAGTGCATTGGCAAGCGGCGGACGCAACAAGTAAAGGAGATAAATAATAATAATTTCTATGTAATGAAGATAAAAAACCTATTTTATATTGAGAGAAAAAAAACTGGTTGTAATTATCATAACAATAATTCAGTCATTTTCAGTGAAATATATATTTACAGTTTTTAACCATGTAAATTGTAACTATTAGTTACTACTAGTTTTAAATAGCAAGTGAATGCTGAAGAAACAGTTATATAAATAGTTATATTTACAAATGTCTGATTCCATTTACTATATTCAAATTTTTATTTTACTTTTACCAATCATAGTTTTAGAGTCGCATTTACAAAATTTACGCCCAAGGGCTTGTGATCTTTGAATACTTTAATCTAGTTTTTTCCTCTCCCCTCCTCCTATAAATAAATAGTAAATAATTAAATTACATTTTTAACATCTATGAAACTACTAAAATATATTTACAGATAAGTATAAATAATTAAAAAAACATTTTTTTACATAAAGCGCTTCATTACGGCGCTCTAGGGCTTCAGCCTTAAAAGCCTATGGGTAAACGCGCTAAATATAAGATATATGTACATATATGTAATAATTTATGTATATGCATATATAGATAATAAATATTTTACATATAAATATTTTACATAGATATAATTATTATATGAATTAAATTATTTGTAAATAAATATATAAAATATATTTTAAAATGTTTCAGGATATAGAAAAACACTAAATAAACAGTTTATTTTTCCATTTTTACTTTTCCCAATAATTATTAAGAACCGTTAACATAAATAATAATAAATATTAATTATAATTTGATCTATTGGGCTGAAGATGACTAAATTAAGTCAAAACGTATCTATATATTGTTTTAAGTATTTCTAATTAAATATATTCTTTTCATCTGTTAAGCTCGTCTTTCATCTATCTCCTTTATGACTTTAATAATATATTTTAATATAATCTCTAATGACTTTAACTGAATACTGTAATGTAAGTTTTAATCGTCACTCGTTATATTTTTAAAGCTATTAAGAGGAGAAACTAATGAAATGTATAATGAAAATATCAATAAAATGGTATAATTATTCGTTCTTAGCAAAGGCCTTAGTAAAATGATTGACAAAGTTTTATAGGTCTTTGTCTTTAGTAACGCATAACTGTCTTGTAAACTAAAGAGCCGCTTGTGATTGATGATGTAAATCACTATATAATAACAAAAGTCTTACTAACTTCATTTTTATACATATTACAAAAATGCGTAGCGTCATATAATAATAATAAGCAATGCTTCGAAATTACAAGTCAGCTTCAAAGAGCGGTGTGGCTCAGGGCATTGACCAAAAGCCAGTTTTAGACGGGGCTTTCGGAACTAACTGCAGGTGGTCCAGGCTGCAGTTCACTTCGAAGTTTCTGATCGACCTAAACCGGAATAAAGAATTTCACGAATTGACCAATCAAGAAGAATCAAAGTGTTTGTAACGCCAAAAGTAGGCTGTACCTCTATATGCATCCCTACCACGAAAGGATCCGAATTGAAGAAAATATGATTCGAAAGACAATTCTATTAAGAAAAATGGTTATCATAAATTCAAATGGACGTATGAATATAGATATTTCAAAGCATGAAATAATTTATTGGAGGCAAAAGGAAGCCCTTCGCTGTGCTCTATCTACTTCAATAGACCTGTTTATCTATCCTCCTTTTTATTCTGTTGGAAAAAAAAGAAAAGCTGAATTATTCAGGTAAATTCAGGTAAAAGAACAGATTTAATAATAGGCGAATTCAGTCCGTCAGTGGCTAGATCTGCTCGTCGAGGGATATTGAATATGATTGGTCCTTAGCTATAGTTCTTGCAGGCTTAAGGCCTGTTCTTTTTCTGAATTTGCACGGTTTATCTTTCCTTCTCGTCTTTCTCCGTTGGAAAGAAAAGATGACCTATGACAAAAGTCCAGTTGAGGAATCTTCAGTTCAGAAATTTTCTGATCTCTACTTTATCGGCTTAAATTTGCCTAATCTGTCTGTCTTAATCCTGATTCATAATTCGTCCACAAATTTTTGTGTTCACATTCTATAAATAACATTCGAATTTTTGATAAAAATTGAGACGAATAATATTGCCACTATATATTTTGATTGTATACGATTCATTATTTTTTAATAACTTGGAAACTGATAACGAGTGAACAGATGTTTTTTGACAACTCAGAAAATCATGTACACGTCATGTTCTTATTGCAGACCCTCATGAAGCATTTCAAGACCATCCCCGTTGTGGAGAAGGAAGCTCTGAGCTTTTTCATATATACAGTTAAGACAAATGCAAATAAGTTAGACCAAAAGAACGGTTTAAGCAGCAGTGACACGACGTAACGCTATGTGGCAGAAATTTTCCTACGTCGTTATTGTAACATTGTATATCATGCATTATAATGTGATAATTAAGGATTAAAATATCAATTTTTACTTGTTATTATTTTATAAGAAACTGTGCATTAAAAAAAAAATATATATATATATATGACAAATAGATGTATATACAATAATATATGTAAAAAAAATATACATCACAAGCATACATGTCTATATGTTCTACCGTGTACAAACGTATATATGTTTTGCCGAATAGCATAATATATATATATTCTTCCGTGCACAGCACAACATATATACACATATATGTATGCCAATATCAAACTCATTGGTTGTTACTTTACTTTCTTTTTCATTGCTCTTCTCGTATAGTGTAAGAAGCTGGCGCGAAATAAATGTACAAAATGCGTGCTCGCGATTGCGTTTTAGAAATTGTGGGCGACGATATATTTTAGAAAAAAATTGGCCGGAAAAGACAAGTGCGCAATTATGACAGAAATAAATGACTTCTGTGAAGCCACAATGTATTTTTATCTATTTTACCTTTATTGAAAAAAAAAAAGAAAGTACATAGAATATACGTTCCGTTGTTTCGGGATCTTGATATAATTCCCTGATATATTTATATGTCTATGCTTAAAGTATGAATATGTGTAGCGTCCGATAAGACATGTATTATGTATGCCAATATCAAACTCATTGGTTATTTTACTTTCTTTTTCATTGCTCTTCTCGTATAGTGTAAGCTGGCGCGAAATAAATGTACAAAATACATGCTCGCAATTGCGTTTTAGAAATATAAAAACCTCGGTTTTTTTTTTACTTTCTATTGTACCTTCATGCTTCTTAGTAGTGAAATCATTATCAATTATTAACTCACTTTTTCGATCGATTTATTGAATCTCTTGACTTTCACCTGTCCGTCGACATGGAATAAAATTTGCATGTATATAAATTTAACTCGTGAAAAACATCCACAGTGGGTAAAGAAACGTATGAATTTTTCTTAAAATGCAAGAGAACATCAACTTAAAAAGCAAGAGAGATACATAACACTTTTGTTCAATCTCTCTCTTTCTAGTTCTTAGCTCTTGTCAGAGCGTAGTGACCCCTCAATGTATTCCTGTAATGTGCGCTTTTTTACAATTTACACAGATATATAGTTTAAACATCGGTTGAAACAGCTTAATTTTAGAGAGGTTCTTTTAGTATATTCTCGGTGGTTAGCCATTACCTTTCGAAAGGCGATCGAATAAAATCAGATGTTTCTGATCAGTGGGATTTGAACCCGAATCTTTGGCACAGAGAGCAGACACACGATCTCTGCGCCACAATCACTACGAAACTAAATGTTTTGTTCAATAACTTTTGTAAAAACGGAAAACAATGTATAATTAGCTAAATCTCAAGACGAGTATAATAACGTAACACAAGAAACAAAAATGTTTAATTAACAAAATATGACTAACACTTAGCAGTGAAATAAAAAAATAATGTTTCATTAGAATTATATGTTGTTTAGCAGGTTTATCTGAATTGTTTAAATGTTTTTCAAAAGACATCTCTTAAAAAAAATATCTTTCACAAAGATGTTTTATTAGAAATAGTTCATTTGCAATGAATTTTAAATCTGATAAATACAAAAACTTCTAAAAATTCTCTATTATGATAATCATTGTGTTGTAGTATGTTAAAAATGCTAGTTATATATATTGCTATATTACCATCCTTCAGTTTCTTTTAAGTATGTGTATAGTGTTCTTATGTTCTGACTGAAATAATAAGTACACTAAACAAGTGACAGTTAATTTTATAATACATACTTTTTCTTGCCCACTGCATCATCAAATATTATTTCTGTTGACAAAATCAGTTACTACGAGGTAGCGAAATTATCCTTTTATAACTTTTTCCACGCGTTACACATAGTCAAATCTACAGTATTATCTTCCATTCCTTATTGTTCCAGTTGATTAATCTCTTATTCGCACCATTTCTCATGTCTCGACAAAGCAATCTACTGTAACTCTACATTGCAATATAGGTGCATGGTGCAAATGTACGTTTTTATTATTCGCGAATGTTACCATTATCGTTATCGTTGCTTAATATTAATGCAATGTAATACAATAGCAGTTACTATTTGAATTACTAATATTATTCTTAAAAGGTAATAAAATCTTGACTATTCGAACGCTCGATCGACTGAATGCTAGATTACATGAGTAGTATAAAGAACGTTTGAATAATCAAATGCGCTTGATGAAATAGATTTGGATAATCAATGTTGTATTGTGCTTATTACATATAATCATATATAAAACATGTAATTATATATAATATATATAATTACATATAAAAGCACATGTTAGTCATGTATATAATATATAGTGTCTGCGTATAATGTAGAAATTCATTATAAAATGGAACTCGCTCTTCTTTTGAACTTGGCTTTTTACCATCCAAGTATATAAATAAATATTTATATACTTAGGATGATAAAACAAGCCAAATTTTATGAGAAACTTTTTTGTGAGAATTTCATTCTTTTCCGGACAATATCAACAGTATACATAATATATACAACGATAATTCTAGGTTAGTAGTAAAACTCGCTTGTTGCAAGCCTGAACTCCTTCCTCTTTTGCAGTATTCGAATACTCGAATTAGAATAAAGTTGTCATTCTTGTTCCTGTGGGTCCGTATTGTAATTTATACGGTTCCGACTTCTTCCGGGTCATAATTTTTAACTCTCTTGTTGTATGCGATGATTTCCTATGTGAAAATCATTCCAAATTTGTCAAATATACTAAAATCATCCAAAATATTTCGATATAAACAACACATACTCTTTCGTATCGGGCTCTGTCTTCCTCCGCGATAGCCATATACTTGGATTTCGTCTGCAGATCCGTGCTCATCCACAATTTTCCTAATTCCTTTGCAATGTCACCTACTCCCATCTCGGGATGTAATTCTCTCATCTTACCACGTAGCTCTTGGCAGAAGTAAAAAAACGCAGATCTGTAATATATCGTAAAGATGCGATAGTATCATCATAAATGTTTCAACACACTTATTGGATGAATATATTTTGTATAGACAAATTATATCCAGGTGCTTACAAAAATCCTCACTGATACAATCACAGTAAAGAAAGCTCAAATATTATTAATGCTACATCTCTTTGAGGTTCAGATTTTGTTGAGTATTATTCAACTTAACGTACAGCGCTCGTTTCGGTGCATCTTTGTCCCTGTATCTCTTCGTTCCTCTGCGCGTTGGCCTCTCTGGCTCCTCATGTCCGGTGTAGTGTCTATCATAGTAATACATTTTCTTGTTGTTGCAATGTGCATTACCGTCTTCGAGATGCACGATCTGCAAAATGGATTATTTCTAATTGTAACTATCTTGAAGGTATTATATATTCAGTATTTTGATTACGAGAAACTTTTATTTCTACAACTTCCATTTGTATTGATTAAATCAGTTTTAATTCGAATAACAATTTATCTCTTATTTTTCCCTTCTGATTTATGGATTTTTTTAAACTACATTGTCTTTCTGTATATGGTTAAGTTGTAACCAATGCATTCAGCAGAAAAAGCAACTATGCAGTTGTCGTAAGATTCTTTAATAGGACTGTAATTTATTTATTTAGAGCCAACAAGAACCAATCATATTAATGAATCTTGCATAGATACTTCTGCACAGCTGTTATAACTCAAGTACTATGAAGACATTATATTGATTATCGCACCTCGTTCTTTACAGGCACGGCATTGATGATATAATTTTTAGGGCCGCTATTGTTAGACCACTTTGTCTGATTAGTGGAAACATTGGACACGTTGTTGGGCTTCATCACACCTTCTGCACCACACTCTACAAAAAAGATGCACAGCATGGGCTATGATACACAGCAAGATGAATTCACACAAGTTTTTATCTCAGCTATATACCTGGTGCCATATTAGTCTGGCCGACTATCATAGTCTCTCTCATTCCAGAGTTCAAAGAATTATCGCCGGTTTTCGTAAGATATACGTTCTTCCTGTCTGACGATTCCATGACTGTTGTATTTTTGCACGATTCAAGGATTTTGACACAACTTATCGATCACCTGCCAACAATATTAAATTATTCTCAAAATAATGTTGAACTTCTGAATTGACTTGAAAAGCAAGATAAAACATAATAAAATTATTCATAATAAAATTTAGAGATTAAGAAATTAAAAAAAATTGAAACCAAATTTTTTCCCCTCTATTATAAACTTCATTAATATCTTTCATTATTAATCTGTTACTTTGTTATTATTCTTGAGCGTTCGAATCAACAAACGTTTGTTCTTAGTTGTTAATTATGTGAATTGGAGATTTTTTGTGTAGAGAAAAAAGCTAACAGATTTGTCAAAGCTGATTCCTCTCGGCAGCGATCATTTACGATCTCTGCGAGAGGACGCTCATTTAAGCGACGAGAAAGCACAAGTGTAGCGCACGGCAGAGAGGAACAGATTGTCACCAGGACCCTCCTCTCCCTGAGGAACGCCCAGCGACCGCGAGAACCTCCACGATTACGGAGGCACGAGTCTCTCGTACCGCGGACTGCTCGACTCCAAGTCTCTAAAATAATTTCGCGATCGGCTCTCCAACTTTATCCATTTCTAATCTCTTCGAACTTTTACTTTGTTTTTCCGAGTCGATCGGCTCTGCTGAGAGGCTCGCGAAGCGTCGAAGCACTCGGCGTCGTCCGATCGTACGACAATCACTTACCAGGCGTCGCGAACGCGAGCGGAGGCGAGAGGAGGAGGAGGATGAGGCGGGCACCGCGGGCGGTGGGTTCGCGATCGCGAAAGAAACGGGATGATGATCGGCGGGTGGAGGAGGAGATGGGGAAGAAGGGGGTGAGAGGCGGCGGCTATCGAGCTCGATTTCACGGATCAACCGGAGGCTATCGCACCTCGAGGATGGAGCATCGAATCGCGAAGGCAATCGCGATGATCCGGTCGTAGTCGCGAGAGAGCGAGACGCGTCGTCAGGAAGCGCGTTCGAGGGGGAAGGACGGAGATAGAGAAAGAGAAAGAGACAGCCGGGACTCGAGACCAAGAGAATCGGATATGGCAGTCGCCGTGGTGGCGTGTTATTACGTGGAGATACGCGCAATGGCACGGATGCGTCGTACGCGCAGGTGACGAGCGAGGAACGCGTCGCTTCTTTTTTTATTTTATTGTATTTTTATTACCTAGGGGGGCCCGCTCATACGCACGGCTGTCGCATCTTTCGCGATCGACCACGATGACCTGCTACCCCGGGTAAGGGGCCGCGACAGTGCTCCACGAGATTACGATATATCGTGTCCGTCGCTCTACCGTGGCTTACGTGCGCCCGATTATTGTCGCCGTCGTGGATAACCGATGTGTTGTGTACTGCGTGAAACTGATATCAACTGATATATCGCGATATATCTGCGGCTCGGCGGCTATGCGACTATGCGCGACATAGCGGCGCGACTCGCCGAGTTTTCCCGAGGCCAATGGCCGAACGATTTCCGGCAGCACCGGGATAGAGTTCCTGTGATAATTGTTAAGCATGGTTTTGATTGGTCGCTTGAATCCTCAATATGTGACAGACAAGAAACCGCCAATTTCAAATATAAATT
>QKQZ01043626.1:27308-49159 GCA_003595255.1 Solenopsis fugax | reverse complement strand
AATCTCGCGCTTTGTTCGCGCGGACACGTGCGGCGACCGTACGGGCCGTGTCGTGGGCGGACCCGTGCGGAATCCGAACGCGACGGGCACGTTCCTCCGCGTTGGCGGCGTGAACTTTTGGCGGGAACGCCGTTGGATCGCCGAACGCGAAAATTATTTTCGAGTGGAAATAAAAATGANCCGTTGGATCGCCGAACGCGAAAATTATTTTCGAGTGGAAATAAAAATGATCGAAAAGAATTAGGAGCTTTGAGTAAAAAACTCAGTAAGAAATAATTTGTTTACTACGGTCCTTTTAACATTTTTTTTACTCGGATATGTATTTTCTCTCAATGCATTTGATGCCGTACACTGAGGGAAAAACTGCTAAATTTTAATAAATATTTATTTGAATAGTACTAATATGGAATATTTACTAAATATAAATATATATTTATTTATTACAAGAACCACTAATTTAACTTGAGTATCATTTTTTCTTATAGAGTAAATATTTATTTATTGTAAGTAAATATTTTATTAGTACTATTCGAATAAATATTTATTAAAATTTAGGAATTTTTTCTCTCAGTGTATTATTGTTTGTAAAATTGTTTAGTTTTTGTATTAATCCAAAGATTTTCTATGTAAAGATAGCCGTAAACAATAAGAAATATAGTACAATGACTAAGTAACGGTGGCTATGGATATATTTAGATCAGTGCCGGAAGTGAAAACTGCAGAATTCAAAGCTCATGTTATTTGCACAAACGTTTCTCTTTTGTGTTTATTTAATCATTAAGAATTCATGAGTTAAACATGATAAAATAAAAGGCATATAAAAATCCTTTTAGTTATTATTTATTTATTAACGAACAAGCGTTATCAACTAGTTAAGTACCGCGACGATGCAAGGACGTTTCCACCTCGAATTGAAATTATTAATATAAAGAACTAAATAATATTGAAATAACTTGATGTCAAACATTTTAACAAAGAATATCAAAAAAGAAAAAAAATCATATACCTCTATATTAGTATTTTGATAAAAAACAGGTTTTTTCTCTTTGTTAAAAAACTGGCGTTTTACTCAGGTTCTTTACTTTAAAGTCAAAAATATCTAGTTTTTTCATCTCTACTTTGCAGCTTACTAGATTTTTGCGACTTCGCTCGATCGATCCGGGAGAACAATCAGGCTTCATTAATCGGGAACTTATTATGACACCGTGTTTTCACACTTTTTACGCGAAAAAAACATCATTTTACTGCATCTAAAAATCTTGCTAGACACAGATAAGAAAATAATTTTATATTGTAGCATTAAAATAAATGCAGTACGCTTATGGATGATAATATTGCTGCAGAAAATTTTGACATTTTTGCATCAATTTAAACGTTCAATTATTTTATTGGTTCATCGTAATTATTTTCACACAGATTTGTATTTTTGCAAAATCGTTCTTTCCGCGCTGTTCTAACTGCGCTCGAAACGTATTTCTGAATATAGAAATAGATTATTTTGAATTCAAAGCGTTAAAGCTTTTAAAACTTTTATGGGACTACTAAAAGTGCGCTCAGCTTTTACAAGCGCATTAAGCAAGCTTCTATTTAAAGATTAGTTCATGAAGATTGAATTTGATTGACCGCGCTCGCTCGCCGATTAAAACCGTGCAAATCGAAAACAGTGTTATGCACGGTTTGTTATTGCGTCGGTGTTCATGATACAATGGCAATATTTGTGCGAATTTTTCGCAATTTGTGATAAATTGGGTTTTATCTTTCAGAGTTCGAGTATTTCTTTGAAAGATAATTCCTGCCAGAAAACGTCGAAGTCATGCTCGTGTTTTAAAAGAGCTTCAGGTGCAAAGATCAATATCTTATCGCTGATGTAATAAATTTAGTTTTTGAGATAGGTATAAGATCTATGCGAGAAACAAGCGTTATGTAAATTGTCGCGTTTTTGTTGTCTCAAGTGCAAATCAATCTACAAGGTAAATTAAGTTTATGCTACAAATTTTGCTTACAGTGCTCTGTAAAATAATTCTTTTTCAGAAATTTTTATATATATTTATTTTTTAATACTACATGTTGTGTAGGGTTTATACATGTACAGACGAACAGGATATGCATTTTCTCGCCCCTTATAATACTTGAAGGTTCAAAAAGTTATTTGATTTTTAAGAATGTTTTTGTTATATATTATCAGCTAAAAATTAATGAATTTAAAAAACTTACAGGCTTATTCTATAAGTTTATTCTTCCTTTTCCTAATTAATGACAACAAATTTATTCGTGAACACCCACATTTTGGCTCTGAAACCAGCTGCTAAAATTAAAACAAATAATTTTGTTTATAACATAAAATGATCATGCTTTAAGTTTTAGGTAAATAATTTTTAAATTAGTAAATGGATTTAAATGCAACTGAATATTCGTGCAAAAGTTGCACGAATATTGAGTTTTATTACATGTACAAATATTTAGTAGAATTTTATTACTAGTATTAAAAATTTGATTTATTTCACAATGTTATTTCCTTATCAAATTTCCAAATAAGTATAAAATCAAAAAACTATAAAACGCGATTTTCCACGAGAATCAAAAGTAAAAAATTAAATAACTTTTAAATCAGTGAGAGAATTGTGTTCAATTTTTTCACAGTTATTCAAACTTTGGAAAGTTCATTGTATTTAAACAGTTGGAAAATTTATACATGTCTTAAACAGTTACTCAAATTTTTATGTTAATTTAACATATGATGAATATGTTAGAAAGTAACATTTAACATAAAATATGTGACACTTTAATACAATTTGGAAACAAACCGTGAAAGCATATTTCTTCAGTAAAATTAATATTTATATGTGATGACGCACATTTTAGTTTAGAATTAACATTTAAAAAAACATCATTTTGTTATTGTGTTATTTGTTTATTTACTCATAAACTGTGTTATTTTAACTTTAAGTAACCTGTGTCAACTATTCAGAACCGAATCGATTCACCTTGAAATATGTTGTTAAACACAAAAATTTAAGAAAGACGTATTTCTTTAACATGCCTAATTTGAAATTTAATATGTGAAATAATCTTTCAGAAGTATATTATATTTGATTATTAATGAAACAGTGAGATGTAACGTATAAAAAAATGTGTTAGGCGAAACTTCTAGAATCTTTTATGTATTTTTTAACTGTATATTTGGATTTTATTTTAAATTTAATATTTTTTTAAAAATACTCCTATTCTCTACATCTTTTAGTGATTGTTTCATTACTTAAATCTTAAATTGGACACAAATAAAAAATATTTTTTATTTTAAATTCCAGTTGTGACAGGTCTCTTATAAGAAATGTTGAATATCATTTTAACACAAAATATTTAAGTAACAATCACATTATGTTAAAGTAACACTTTACGGATATGTTAAAAATTTTATAAAAAAATGTTACTGATGATGTAATATTAACAGTTTTAACATAAATTCGAAATGCTTTTTAGGGTGTAATAATAGAACGATTTATGAAACTTTTGTTTTTGGTAATGTTAATGTGACACGTACATCCTTAAATATCTTATTCGCAAATGAACGTAGAAATAATTCTCGCGTTTCGACGGCAATATGAGTTTAGTTTATGCTTCTATTCCCTTTTTCCTCTCTGCTAATTTTCTACGCTGAAATTTAGTAATAATTAATTAAGAAGCCCATGTTCTCACCCTTCATAATGCAAACATCATGGATGTTAACGCGGACGCGACGTAATCTCTTTCATCAGCAGCCACGTTGTAGATACATCCCTTAAGGGCTGAAAGACCCTCGTGAAGGATAATATTTTCAGAACACAAGGTTAATCCCTTGGTTTTACTGTCTTGACTTATTGAAGCAAGAACTCTTTTCTCAAGTCTTCTTGCTGAACACGAAGACTCTCAGATCGATGCGAAGGATGGCTGGAAATGAGAAATTTATTTAACAGTTAGCTTTCATGTGACAAGTTTCTAATTCTCGTGGAAAGAAAGTATTATTTCTTGAATATACGAGTATAATATAATCGATTATGCATTCGTCAACACAAGAAAACAAGAAAAAGTTTAATGATATTATCGATACAATATTGATCAACGTATCCCGTCTCTGGGCTTGTTATCTTAATAAATAACTGGGCTTGTTATCTACATGAATTTATCGTAATCTGCTGTTATCAAGAATGATGCGCCATGAGTTTCTTGCCGTCTGATTGTGAGATTCTAATGGCACGTTCGAAAACGATAGTAGCAACTAGCATAACTAGGAATGCGCATAGGAACTTCACTTCAGAATGTCTCCTAACTAGCTGTTTGGAAACTGACATTCACTCTCGAATATACTGCAAATGTATCAGAAGCGATGTGTTCACTTGATGATTACACTAGCTATATATAGCTATTATCTATAGTATTTAACTATTTCATAGCAATCTATCTCAACTATTTTGCAGCGAAATTTTTTTTCTTAAATTTGATTGATAATAAAAATCAAAGTTTTAAAATGAAGAGGATAAAATAGAATTTTCTTAATACATAACTAATTAATAATTATTATAAAATAATAAAAAACGAGTCCCTATATCTGTTATTCAAACTTAAATATTTACTGAATATTTATCAAAATTAAAAAAAAGATACAAGTATGTAGTTTATCATTAGAAAATTATTTCATCGTAATATTCTCTCAATTTTCTCTATTTTTCATTACTTCCTACGTGAAAAGTTTATGACGTGAAATTTCTTAATAGATTGAAAGGATTTATCATAAGCGAATGAAATTCTTTAGGTGATTAATGGGAGAAAATTTGCTATGGAGCGATGCTCGAAATTCGATTGAAAGTTTCCCAGTCTGTCTTTTCGGTTTTTTTTAGTTCGCTACTCGCACGCGTTCTTTAATATCGTGCTTCGTAAACGTCAAACTATGACGATCCCTGTAAAGCGGCGGTTTCGAAAGACGTGTGCAACATATGGGTGCCTGAAGATCGATCGATTTAAACGCGTAGTCACCTACACGCGATTTTCTGGTTAATGATATCAGCACGAAACCGACGATACTAACATGGCTGTCTAAAGAATTCTATGCTCATCCTGAAAGAGCGATGGTAGAAATGTGTCGCATTTACCATTGTCTTTTTATACGCGTCACTATTGACATCGTTAGATTTTATTCATCGGCGTTCTTTCTCATTCACGTCATTTTCGACATGTTAGATTTTATTCCACGCAAAGAGACATTAGCGAAGAGAGAAAATTATTTCTACAAAGCTTTTGTAGTATAGATGAATTTAATTAAGTCAGAGAGAGAGAGAGAGAGAGAGAAAGCGAATGTGTGTGTGTGTGTGTGTGTGTGCTTTTCATGCAACATACGCGACGTCCTTTCTTAACGTGAAATCTTCTTTTTTTATATATAGTTTTCATACGCTATCATTTTTTAACGTGATGTTTTAATCATCTTTAGTGTTAATTTAACTTGAAAAGCATGGTCTGCAAGTCATAAATCCCCGGGATTACGCGTGACATATACGGCGCGGCTAAGGATTACGAATGACAAGTGTAATCCACAGCGTATATTAACAGAAGCATTCTTTTGTATTAACAGATGCATCCATTGTTGCATAATTAAATGCAACAACGTGCATTTAATTTTGCTGATACGAGAAAATGGTTTGGGCAAAAGAAAACTTCTTGATTTCATAGAGCTACATCCAATTTATGTAATAGCATCTCAGCGCTACGTACAACACGTGATTTCTCGTTTGATAAGCTTAAGAAGAAAAACCACGTAAATATTACTTAGTAATTGCTCGAGAATATGCCTCATCATCGCTTTTTTCGTCATGATCATTTTATTATACAACCACTTTAAAGATCCACAAAAAAAAATAAAACCAAGGATATTATGCAAATGCAAGTTTTCTTTTTAACTAAAAAGCACAGGAGCGATATTTTCTTTAAGAGTGTCTAACGTTAAGTGGCTCGAATTTTCGAGAAATTTTCCTGAAGTATATTTTAACAACGCGCGACATTTTCTTCTTCGAGAAGAAGACTTCGAATGCCGTGTCTCTAGCATACGTCGCTTGTTCGTCATGCAAATGACTGCGCGAGCCAAGATCGGTGCGTTCAGGGATGTCAGATGCTTTCAATCTCAATTCGCTCATTTTTTACTGCAAGGTAGGCCAAAAGTAGCCAAAACTCCCAAGTACTGTTCCCTAGTTGAATAAGAGTGAAACATGAACAGGGATTATTGTTGCCAACTATTTCGTTCCATTCAGGCATTAACCAATAATATTCAATAGATATATTCATTTATCATTTAAAAAAACCAAATAAAGCATTAATTCCGGTCTACAATAGAAGTAGTAAGACTTAAGCCGTAAGAAATTAATTCATAGTCGATTATTCTTCTCATATTCACCTATGATTGTCAATTTCTTAAGGTTTAAGGGTCTATCCAGACAAATTTACGTAGTTGTATAAAAAAATTGCCCAATCACATATTATACGTGTTTTTATAAAATAAATGAGATCGGATAATTTTTTATGCATACGGTTTTATGCAGCTATGCAAAAATTTGTCTGGATATTAATTCAATTTTTATTACCATCATTGTTTGCAACTGTTATAAAATTTTTTGATACAATTAATTCTTTTCCTTTGTTCTTGCCGAATCTAAATGCACAAACCAATCATATTAAAGAATTTTATAACAGTTGCAAAGCTGTTTTTTCTGTTGAACACAGCCAATTAAACGCGTATCTACTTCTTAAAAAAAAAATACTTTAGTCAATCAAATGCTGAGAAGAATTTATATTATCAAATTGACCGTATCCCAGGACAAGCCCAATTTGCGATCGGCTGAAAACCGATGTAGCCCAATTTGCGATTGGTCGCATGATAGCATTTTTACTCGCAAATTTGCTTGCTAAGTAGCCCAAATTGCGAAAAATAGCTCAATCTGACATCCCTGGGTGCGTTAACGCCGTTAACTCGTTCCGTTCGCGAGCGCGACTTCAGATCGGCCTATTAAAACTCGAGATCTAATCTTACGACAATCGGAACAGATACGTAAGTCTAGACGATGAGTTGTGTGCTCAACGTGCTGTAGGATATAGTAACGGGCGGACATCCTCCGCGTGTGAATGCACCGGCGACGCGACGGTTCTATTATTACTGCACGTGCCGTTGTACCGGCGCAGATATCCGCTACGCGCGCGCTCGATACGGCTCCATACATGAATGACCGCGATATTTACTCGCCTTTAACATTCACCCTGTATATTTAATGTCTATTGAAGGCACGCCAAGCGAATGACATTAATTCTTACTAAAATACACGGCATGCATTTATCACGGATCATACGTGACGAGCTGCGCGTCATCGCTGAGACGCTTGACGGATTATATCAGTATCGCGGTGTCGCGTGGATTACTATTTCTGAAACAGTTTGAAATAAAATAAATGACGTTCAATTTATATATTCTTTTTTAAGATAGGGGGGAGATCTATATCGATCTATAGTGCATCTTGGTGTCTAATGATCATTATTGTGTGAATTTTTACAATCTCCAGCTCACGTAAAGTGCGCGTCGCATATTCATCGGTCGTTGGAACGGTCTTTATTATTTTTAACCGAAATACGTAACATCAGAAATTAAATTGACAAGCAATTTAATAATTTTGACGCTAAACGTCTTATAAAATTGTAAAGAATTTATTGTGGGAAAAAATCTCTCAGCCAGGACTCGAATCTCGATCCCTCTATATATATTTCGTACGGGTATTTTCGAAGAGTAAGAACGGAATATACGGAACTGCACATGTTTTTCTATGCTTTTACATATCTATTTATACCATATATATTTAGTAAATATCTACAAATTTTCGTATAGCTAAATGTTTATTAGTTTTCATATTTAAATTATATCTAAATTTAAAAACAAACACATTTTTCAAATTAATTGACACGATTTCTCCAAAACTACTGGAGTATAATTGACTTTTACTTTTACGTATATGTAACATACATGGCATGTTTGATTATCGCAAACTAGAGAATTCTAAATGAGAAAGATTGCAAATTATGAAAATGGCGCTGTTTTTAAAAAACAAGATTTTAACACAATCGATTCAATTGAATACGTATGAAAAAAGTAGTTAATTTATAAATATTGCAGTAATCCTATAGTTTATGCGATAAACATATATGTATTTTACATACATATGCGAAAGTCAATCAATAATTTTAGTAGTTTCTAAAAAATAATATCAGCTGATTTAAAAAAGGTGTTTATATTTATGTAACATAAAAACTAATAATCCTAATTTAGCCATATAAAAATTTGTAGGTATTTACTGAATATGTACAAGTAGAAAGTGTATAAAAGCGTAGAAAAATATACAACAGCAATTAAAAAAAATAATATGCGCGAAAAAATTATGTTCTACGAAACAAGATGACTTCAGGATCCTATAAAGGCAAAAGGTGTTGTACCTTTGACTAATTTTGATACTTTACATTGTATAAATTACATTTTAGTAAAAATACAAAAACAATTTTAAAATATTCTTCCAATTGATATAATTTTACTAAATTTTTATAAATTTAAATTGCAATATTTTGTATAATTTTTTAACATAGTAAAAAAATTTGATTTCTTGTCAAATATACTACACATATAATGTACCTTTGATTAATGTGTGCACCAAAGGTGATAAAAAAATAGAATTGAGATATTTTTTTATATTTATATTTATATCTTTAAAGTGTATATTTATAAAATGTATACATAACATACATTTATAATGTATACTGTTATAAAAATTTTAAAATATCTCTTAATTCTCTTTTGCATACTTTCATATAATGCGTACTTTTTCGCGCATACATGTGTGTGTGTGTGTTTATTTTGTATAAAATTTTATATAAAATATGTATTATATAAATATGCGTAAATTAACTTGAACAAATAATACAGAAATAATACAAAAACTGAACAATTCCATATTACAAATTCAATCTTAACCTTCTTTAAATACTGCATATCCGACGCCAATCGTAAATAGCACAGGGATTTTGACGATCCCTCGCAACTTTGAAAAGTCATAATTTTGGTCCTAATCAATATTTTTCAAGAATTATTTTTTTGAAAGTTTAAAGATTCAGAAATGTGAATATACAAACAGTCTTGTCGAAAAATTATCTATTATAAAGTTATTAAGGAAAAACCATTAAGCGAAAATAAAGATGTGTAAAGAAAATTCATTTTTAAATTAAATCATATCTTTTTAACAGAAAACATTTAAGGACTTTATAATACAGAATTTTAAAGCTAAATAGTGATACTTTAAGAAAAAAATTATAGCATTGTCATTTCTTTTAAAATTATAATTATGTAACAAGAAAAACATGATGTCAAAAGCTTTACTTCCGTGCTGTTTGAACTCTAGTTGAGCAATGAAGCTAGTCAACGTGGCGATCGATAGTAGAGGCCTCTAACTTTTTTTCCTTTATAGTCTGAACCTTCTTTTTCATTCCGTCTTGACACAGCAATCGATCGAAATTTCATACGGGGTTTCCCAGACCCATGCTGTGTTTAAGGGTTAACAAAAATAAAATTTCGTTATAACATTTCTTTCAAACATTACCTTGACATTTACTTTCATTTTACTTTTACTTTACCTTTTTCAAAGTACAATATCCATTACTTGTCAATATTTGCTCATTTTCTATTTGTTGTTAATTTTATAAATTATAGATTAAGATTGACAATGTTGAATTTTAAACAAGTTTTTCTAGATAACAATTTAACAATATAAATAACTCAAATATAAAATGGAATATATATATATATATATATATATATGTATATATGCATTATTTTATGAGATTTAGGAAACTTAAACTTACTTTGTATATTTAAAATTACTTTTTATAGCAACATAATTCTTTTTGTTATCAAAATTGTAGCTTATAAAGCAGTTTTAGTAGTCAAATTGCAAATTGTATATTTTACTTTTACAAATTTTCAAAAAATAGTTTCACAGAGTAACATGATCAAAGATCCAATGAACCAAACATTATTATCTTCCCCTGAATAATTCATCAATTCGGTGTAATTATTAGTTATATTTTTCTCTATTTCTCGGAAAAAAATGTAAAAACTGGATTTTTCCTCCATTTTATTTTTCAGAAAATTAAGAACACTAGTACATCATTATCGCATTCGTTTTTTCCTGGTTTTCAGAAAAAGAACGGATAAAATCTGATTTTTTCCTCGATTTTCTGGAAAATTAAGAACATTAGCAAATTCCTTATGCAAGAACATTCATTATGTTAATTTCCAGATAAAAAATTATTCGTATTATAAAATAAATCATAATTTCTGTAATATAAATTTTTAACTGCATATTAAAGGTGTAAAGATCTGTTTTTTGTTTTGTTGATTCTGACTAACGTAGTCGCGACTTTTTTTCCATTTTAAATCGCTAGAATTATTGTACGTAAAAATTGGCAATGATGTACTTCTATTTGTCGAGCAGATCCATGACAGTAGCGGCTAAAAATGCATTTATGACTATGCATGCCAACCTAGGTAATCCCGCGGAATCCACGAAGATGAACAATATTGCTATTTTACGTGAAAACTCTCGTGCTCAAACGAACCTGTTGGAGATTTGCCAGATGATTCTTCAATAATTTTTATTTTACCTTCTATCTTAGACTAATGGAACTGTTCCATAAAGATTAATCAATAAGATGCAAATTATAACTTACGCGTATTTTGAATATAGTAAAAGTACTTCTATCTTTTTTGTGAGATTAGTAATACAATAATAGAGAGAGTTTGGAGCTGATTCAAGTGCTTCATGATATTTGTTTCTTATTTTATACAAACAAGACAGAATCAACAGACAAAATGCATATTGCATTTGAATGTTTCTAATACATTAATCCTTTACGATACTATTTCATGATTTATTATAAGTTAAATATCAGGAATACATGTAAAATTATGATTAAAATAATTTTCATACATTATAAATGTATGTACAGGAATTAAATTATAAATAGCGTGTTTTTTTTCTAAATTCGGGGAAGTCTTTTTTATAAAAATAAACTTGTAAAAATATATATAACATTTTATCTCTCCGGATTTCCACAAATTTCTCTCTTTTTCTCTCTTTATTTCACGGTGCATCACAGAGTATTACGACACGGTCACAAATGGTTCTGAACAAAACCCATCCAATTTTAAGCCGCGATTCCTTCGAGATCTCCTGTTGCTAGGAGCTTGAACTACTTGGAGACCTCGAAAACAAATTCCTTTGCTCGGGCAAGCCGAGAAAATGAGAAAATCGCACTGGACTTTAAACCAGGATGACTAGATCTCTAGATCGCAATAAAAGTGAAGTCAGTATAAAATGTATTCCGTCAATTCTGTATAATAAAAATATTTTAAATTTTCGTTGTCTACATTTTTTTACGTTTCTGAAAGGAATATCAAATTATTATTAAATACATTAATGCAATGATACGTGACGGTATTATTTTAAATACAGAGGTTAAAAATTACACAAATTATTAATTGAGTTTCGTTTAAAGAGTTCTCCTCTCTTACATGGCCATTTAACACGAATTAATCTTTCTTTCATAGCAAAGTCATCCAGCGGTGATGAGACTTTCAATTAAATTTCTTAGACAAGATCGATCGACCTTCTGCTTTAAGTATGAACGCTCGATGAAAAAGCGGAGCACATTAGAGCATTGAATGTGCAGCGGGCCATTATTTAAAAGCCAGCAGCTTCTAGACCCAACCTTAGTTTAAACCGCGCACAAGCCCGCTACTTTGACAGTAGCGAGGCGGTGTGCCGCGAGGAGCTGCCTTATTGAAAGCGAGGCAGAGAGCCGTCTCGGGCCGCTCGTCGACGGTGTCGGTAGAAATAATCCCATCGATTTGCTTTCCGGAAGAAGCCACGCCGGTACGGTCGGGCTCGTGCGGTTACGAACGAAAGCAGGCGTGTAGATCCGCGCCGGGGTGGCGGCGGCGTGACGGGTGTGGGCGCGGGCGGGTAGGATCATCCCCTAAAACGACAACTTTAATATCAGCCTGGATGTGTTTGTGCGCGCAGGAGGAGCAGGCGGCAGCGGACGAGTGGGAGCTTTAAGAGCTGGAGAACGTGTCGTGCTGGAGAACGACACGCTTAACGTCGTCGCCGTCGTCGTCGTCGTCGACGAGCAGACGGGAAGAGAGTGCGCTCTCTCGCATTCGGCGAGGATAGACCGCGGCAGGGAACCGCGCGACGAGGATGAGGCAGGTAGTCGTGCTGGAGCCAGCGGGCAGCGTCCTGGTGATCAGACAGACCTCTCTGGGTGGTGGCGGCGTCGCCACTACTGGGAATGTCAACTCTAATCCTACGGTCAGCAGCGACACCCACGCCTTGGTCAATCACGCCGCTGTCTCCACAATCGCCTCCAACGATCACAATCAAAATAGGATAGTCGTGGTGCGCTCGTCTACCTCATCCACCTGCATGACCAGCTCGGTGAGGACACGATACGCTCGACCTTTACACGTGCTTAACCGGCGAACCGCGAGTCGTAGAACCGCTGCAAGGGCGGTTTAGCTTGTTCGGGGTCCCTTGCCCATGTTTACTTTACGAGTCTGTTATAATATGGATTCTGGTTATGTGTTTTAACTAGCCCGGAAATTGAATCCGTTAGCATTAGTTTTACTTTCGCGAGTTAATGCTTTTGCGGGAAAACAAATTATGGCATAGAGTTACGAAGATTAATCTGATCTTTGAAAGATAACAGTTGAACACCTGAAACTGAAATTTTCATTCTACGGATTATTAGCAATCAACCCTTGACCGTGTTTCTAAAAAAAAAAGAATATTATTTAGCACTTTACATCCAATACGATGCGGTGCTATTTCCAAGATGCAACGTGAGTATCCAATACGGGACTGCAAATCGGTTAATTAATTCTCATTCGTGAGCTATTATCTGATAAATTGTCTACCGATGTTATCCTCAATTTAACTACCACGTTAAACGTGAAAGTCGTATTAGGAAAGTTCCTGCCTAATACTAAAAATGTGTCGGCGGTAAAAGGTCAAATGATCGCTGAATGCGGGGGAAGAAAGTGACTGTGAGATAGGTTGTCTCTCTTCCTCTGTTGGCGGTAGGACAGATGTCTTCGGGGAAGATCCGAGTTAGTCTCGCAACCAAATACTTACAGAATAAAAGACTTGCCTTTCCAGCCGGTACTGCGCGCGAGAAAAAAAAACTTTGCCGCCTATATAGCTTTACAATACGAAACGAGACAACTTCAATTATAGCTGGGAATGGGTGGCAGGTGGTACCACGAGCCTCGCCTCGTTTCGATGTAAAGGGTTAAAGAGGATAGATCACTCTTCATCGCGAAGGACGTTTTGCCACGATTCCAGTGTCGCGATTTCATGCAATTTCTATGTTGTTGCTTATTTTTTCTGTTAACCATATATTGTTTTCTAACGTTTAACGTTTCCTAATGCACTATTTTCAATTACTTTTAATGTAATTTCTCTTTATTAAGATTAGAGAATTGTCAAAAAAGGAATTCTATTTTTTACGACCGGCTGCTGCCAATCAAAGGTTGACAAAAACGAAGAAAATATGCATTTTATTGAGACGAATATCGGTTGCTATCAAACATCTCCACAACTACAATATACATTCTTATCAACTTTTAGCTATTACAGACTTCTTATTGACCAAGCTTGACTTAAAGCTTATAATTACCATAAATTTTTTAAATAAATAAAAGTATTTTTAGTCTACGTGCGATTTGATTGATTATAATAATTTATTACGATTAACAGTCTTTTTGATATTAATTACATTCAATTGCTCCAAATAAATTTATCGGTTAAAACACTGTTACTTTTGCATTAACATTCCCTTTTGATTTTCAATTGGCGACCAATAAAATTACTAAAATAGTCTATAAATAGTGTTGAGAGATTTATGCTCGCAATTTACGATCGCTTTGTTCACCGTTTAGGCCGACAATCACGCATCGACCAACGGCAATAGCAACATCAACGTCAACGCGAACATTAATGGGAATCCGGGCAGTATCAGCTGCAAGCCGTCGTCGAAGGTCGGAATTGGCGGCGGTGCCTGTAAGCCGAATGAGAGAAACGATCACCTACGAAGCGAGCACAAAAATCAGGACGGAGTTGCCAACAGCAACGAAACGAACCCTGCCGCTGGATGTCGTCCAAGGACGAGCAAGGAAGCCGCTCACGAGAACGTCGTCTCCGACAGGAAGCTCGATGGCGCGGATCCCATCTCCTGTGAGTATTTCCCCCTATTACTCACCTGTAATACCTTTGACAACCCGAGCGATCGCCTCGTAAATTATTTACCCGTACATCTGGTTCAGACGTACGATATGTCCTCATCCTCATATTCTTGATATGACGAATGTCGAGTCTAAATTAATATTATCGGTACGAGAACAACTGACGTCAGTTTACACCCCAAAACTGGGAAGAAATATTAAACGGTTAAATGTGCTATCTTTGATACAATTTAAAAATAGCTACGCAAAAGAAACTTCAAAATTCTTCCTGATTTTAATCGTCTAATGGAAGCACGAATCTTTATTACGTATCAGCATCAATGTCGCGGTGGGAGTTGTCGTGATTGTTGTGTCATTAGGAAAAGTTTTCGGGCTCGCCTGTCTGAGGTAGCTTTAAGTAGTTCTCGAAAATTATGGCGCTCTCGCACGAAGAGAGCTAAACGGAGAAGCGGACGAAGAATTAGTTCCGCGCGTTGGGACTCGAAGAAAATCGCAATGAAGTTTAAAACAAACCCCAGCGTTTTAAAGCGTACGGTTACGCCATCGCTCGAGAATAGTGGCACCGAAACGGAGAGAAGCCTGACCGAAGTTTCCACTCATCACGATGGAAACGGAAACTGCACACAAACTGTGCTCGAGTTACACACGGAATGACTTTGGCCCGTAAACCACGCGATTAGCAGCGAGTTACTGTATAACGGAACGATAAACTATCGGTCCTACAACTTTTACAGTTTGTACTTTCCTGTGTGAATCGGTTAAAAAGCAGTAACTACTCCTTAGGGCTATTAACGTGCGGATAATTGAACGAGATGACAATGGGACTAGTCATAAAGAAAATTCGTATTAAATTGAACTGAGAAAAATTTAAAAATAAAATGAGAAAATACAAATTTTACGTGAGTAAAAGCAAGTAATATAGATTAACCGTTTTTAAAGTAACATTATTATACTCCGTTATAAATGTATATTAAAACTTTTAATTTATGCAAAACTCTTTAATTTATGCAAAAGACATTAGCTTACTTTATAATGCTCTTAACATATGTATTTTGTGCAATAACTGCAATAACTTCCAGCGATTATCATCAATGAATGCAGTACTTTCTTTAAAAAACAAACTATAACTTTTAATTAATGAGTCTCCAAAATTTAAGTCAACTTCGGTATTAACAAAAAAGTAAAAAGTGTGAAAATGAAGGAGTCTAAAGGGTGAGATATAATTCGGAATAGAAGACAAACTTCAGGAAACACAATAATAAATAATAAATACAATAAATAAAATGTAAACTTGTTTATTTATGTTAAATAAGAATTAAATGTCGAAATACAGTTAAGTATTAAATATAAACGATTTATATTTTTATTGTATAATAGCAGAAAAAAAAATAAAATAAAAAATCTTAAATAATTAAATTATTATGTATACTAAACATTATCTTCTAAAATAAATATTATTATTTACATTAAAAACAAAAACGGTTATATTTTTATACTGGAATAATCTAAATAACACTACGTAAAATGAACATCATTGCACATGAAAAATAAATTTAAAATTTGGAAAATTTATTAGGTAAAATTATATTTTTTATAAAAAAAGTTATAACATACAAAAGTTATAATATTTCATATATATATATATTCTCTACCCCTAAGGTATTTGATATCAATTGCACATTTTAATGACAAACAAAATCAACAAAAAGTTAATAATCACAATTAAACAGCATAACATTACTCATACAACATTATTGAAATTATCTATAGGATATAAATTAAAAAATATACTTCAAACTTCTGAAAACACAGTTATGGCAATATACTGTGATATTTCCAAAAATAGTAAAAATAAACAAGTATTTGTATTGAAAAAAGCTGTTGTCACACATGGTTTGCTTTTATTATAAAACGTTTTGTGCAATAACTGTAACAATGATTATCAGTTATGAATGTATTATAGTATTTAAAAAAAAGAGAACTATAATAACCCAAAAAGAACAAGGAAGACAAAATGTGTTAATTTGTCGTCATATTGACCAAATTATGACCAAATGATGATTAAAAAATGACGTAAATTTGATCAATATGACATCAAATTGGCATTATTTTGACTTTTTTGTTCTCTTTCGGAAGTCCTATTCCATATTAGTAACCTATTCTATGTTGCCTGCTTTTATCCTAAACGAAGAAATATCAAGTATTTCGATTTTAGTGGTTCTTAAGATCCTTTCTTTAATGAGTTTTTTTCAGAGTTGCCAGGTTAGGGGATTTTCTCCCTCATGTAAGTTTTGTTATTATCACGGAAAACTTTTTGGGTGGATAAAAAGTTTAGGAGAATCTTTAGGGGAGGAAAATGTAAAAATCCATAATATTTTTATTCTCCAAAAAAAATTTCCGTGATAATAAAAAATTAACAAAACCCATATTTAATGGAAAATCTTCCCTAAATCTCTGACATCTCTAGTTTTTTTTATTACATTAGAGCTCTGTTTATTAAATCTCTACGTCATTAAATTAAATATATCTTAATTTGTTCGAATTTTAGTATTCTCAGTTGTTCAAACATTTGTATGTAGATAAATATTTGCGAATGAGATATTGATTCTTGAAAACTTTTATATAACTTTTGTATACCTTTTTATATAATTTTTACCTTTGATCGTCAATATTAAATCTATGGATTTTTAATTTTTAGATATTTGAAATATAGAAAATAGATTCACATTTCGAATGTGCGTGTATGTGTACGCGCGAAACTGTATGTGCAATTAATGTTGCAACACAATGCCGTAACACTATTTTACCACATAATTGAATCACTACACTTTTTATACCTCGCTAAATTGTTTCATGCAGTTGCAAATGAATTTAGTTAGTCATCATTGTACAGCGGAAAATAGTGGTCCATGTACAACTGTTACACGTTGATCCCTGATAATACGCAATGTCGATACGATATTTTTTGCACGGTACACGCCACCGTGTACCGATAGCTCGGGAATAAAAACAAAATGTAGTTGGAAACCGAATACTGGAAGCAAATATCCACAATTCGCCGAGCGGGATTACTCCTTTCCCATCTAAAGGGACTACGAAAACAGAAATGATCGATATGCGCTGAAGACCCGTTCGACGAAGGAGAGGCGAAGCTTCTCATCCGTAAATCGTCCTACTTATCATCGTTTTTCGAGAATCGCGCGATCTTTTCTGAAGTGGAAATTATCGATCTGCATTACAAAAAGTACTTGGAAGGAAGGGCAATGGTGAATGTACAGTGTGTCCTGAAGTTTTATATAAAATAATAAAAATTCTCATATTTTCCAATTGCAAATCTTCTTTCTGATATAATTTCAAGAGAAACACTTTACATAATTTTTATCGAATAAATATTTTTATAACGCCAAACGTGATTTTTATCGGACGTTAAAGTAAGCTCTGCAGTTCGCTCATGTTATTTTTTTACACTTTCACAGCCGAACGCTTTCACAGCGTTTTACTTTGTTAAACAATTTAAATAATAATTTTATCATTTAACCTTTATATCTTTTGGGATAGTTGTTACATATTGACGAAACTTCTGCTACTTCTCCACAAAGTGTACAGGAAGTAATGTATACAATCACAAACTTCCCGACGTGGGATTTCCATTAAGGTTTGCCGCATCACTTTTCCTGGAAAACAAGTTTTCCCGCGTACGATTTCATCATGTTTCCCGCATTTGCATTTCGAAGACCTTGCCTGACTTTGTGTACCCTCCTATGTTCGTCTATTCTGTCACGGAAAGAGGTTTCGGCTCATTTCCAGAACTGGCTGTATGCACAGCGCGAAGATGCACATGCACTCCGACTCTTCTGGCATATGCATAGTCGCTGGACGGCTGCAGGCAGAGCCGGGTCCTCTATTCTGCGAGCTACGTTTTTCCATAATGGGCACTCGTGCGTGAATCCGATTCCGAATATAAATAGAAGGAACGGGTTGTGTGCTCTGCGAAAAGAGAGAAAGAAAGAAAAAGGAAGAAGAGTCACGCGGAAAGTATTACCGTTTGATGTGCGGAAAGTACAAGGCTAGCACTAAAAACACGCAAATTTCGAGATGACAATTTTTTTTACGAGCACCAAGTTCTAACGACATAGAGAAACTCAATGATAACTCGCCAAAGCAGTCAGCCATGATTGTGGGAGGAAAAAAGGAAAACCGAACGCTTATTGCAACTTTATGTTTAACGTAGTTAATATAAAGTTTGATCGAAATTTTAATTGAAAATGTGGACGAACGTTTCACTCCAATGTCCAATACAAATCACGTTTGACGTTATAAAAATATTTATTCGATAAAAATTCGATCGTCGTATCGGATTAAAAATATGCTCTCGAAATGATGGTACTATTTTCTTGCTAACCCATTAAAAGTTTCATGAAATTTATTTATTGAGCTCAAAAAGATATTTGAAAATAGATATTGTATAAATGATTTTAGTCGTAGATATAATTGGACCCATTTATGGGTATTTGTCTCTTTCTTCCTCCGAAAATCAATATGCGAATTATTTTTTGATGTTCCTAATATTCTCGTAAAAATTTGATGAATGTGCTTTGCTGGGCGTTTTCTGTATCGTGACTCCGGCTTTTGTGACGCACGAGACCTTCTCTATCGCTCCTTATTTATTGCCGACCTTGTTATTTATTGTTAGTGCCACATAGGCTGAAAGTTTCTCTTAGGATCTATGGTTTTCCGATCGTGTGCAGACCTTAACCCTTCGTAGTTCACTCAAGCGCCTTTTTCTGGATTGTTCATCTAAATAATGATCAAAATTCTTGCAATCGATAAAATATTAGAATCTAACAAAACAATTTTTTAATTAACGTTTATTTTGAATATATATCTTTTGTTTGTAAATAATAATTACATTGTTTCCGCAAAAATTGCACACTTATGCGTTGTACAAAAAATGTCAAAACTTCTCATTAAAAATGTTTAAATTGAGGACTTATCTTATTTCTTAAAAATGCAAAATTTATATTATTCAACATAAAAATAATTCAGCAATTGAACAGTATTAAAAGATAAAAAGTAATCTTATTCGTTTTAATCTGAATTTGTATTCTTTACTGAAAGATCAACTGTCAATAGCATCACAAATCGATTAAAAAATATCAAAAAGTAATTCTTGTGATTATTATTTTATTTCCTATTCATCGCCTTGAATTATGCAGGAAATTGAAAGTTACTTTTTAAAAGTAAATAGTTACCGTTACATAAAAAGTAACGATTCGTTACATTTTCCGTTATTTTTTTAATCTTAAAATAAAATTAGATTAAATAAAAAGTTTACTTTTGTACCATTTTTTTGTATAATACTAATAAAAATAATAAAATTTTTTAAGTCAGTAAAATACTATAAAAAATTTAAAGATTTTAAAATACTCAAAATGCAAATAAAAATCTTGATTTTTATTAAAATTATAAATATAGTTAAATTTATACTCTTTTGTACCCTCAATTTTATGTTTAAAAATTTTATGATAATTCAAAACCTAATTATTCTTAAAATAAATAAAACTGCAAGAATTATATACAATTTTCTGGATAAGATTTATATAGGATTCATTAAATATGAACTCCATAAATTTTTTATCGATATTTATTATTAACTTTTAACAGAATCTGTACAAGTAAATATAATAAAACAGAATTACCTATACAGTCTTTCGACTGATGAACTGCTTGGTAACGCCACATTAAATTTAATAAATACTTTTTTTAATGTTAAAAGATCCTGTAATAATTCGATATCAGACCTCTTCGACATTAGAAATCGTTGCAATTTTTCTTCAAACTCTAAAATTAATGTCTGCTAATGACCAATAAAAAAAGTCATCGTAATCATCACTTTACTTGAGTTTTGAGGAGAGAATTTTCATAAAGTTTGTTCTTATCTTAATACGATTCTGTAATTGGTTTCTGATATCTTACAACTAATCTTAAAACGATCTTAAATATTACAATGGACTATGGCCGATATATGTAATCGAATCTTATTTCAAGACTGTTTTTAGTGTCTTAAGATGCTAATACGGCTCTTATTGGTTGATTACATCTTAAAACAGTACTAGAAATAATTTTAAATGTAGTAATCGACTATGAATATCAGTTAAAAAACAACAGTTGAAAAATGAAAACTGTGTGAATATATAAAAATTATACCATAAATAGTTTAAAATATAAAAAGTAACGATAAAAGTAACTGTAATCGTTATCGTTACTAAAAAAATGTAACTATGTTACCATTACAGTTATAAGAAAAAAAGTAGCGTCATTACCAGTCCGTTACCAGAAGAAGTAACTGTAACGGTAACGGCGTTGTAGTTACCCTGTTCTGGAATTATGATTACATAAAATAAGTATAATTACATAAAATGAGATATCTTTTTGATATTTTCAAACAATTAATTTTAGTCCTGGAATATTATTTATATTTTCTTACATTTACTGTGGGTAAAAATTTATCCATATAATTAAGAACTTTTTTATGCTTCAAGAATTTTTTACACATTTTTCTATTTTATAAGTTTCAAGATTTAGAATAACTGAATTAATATTATTTTAATGTATAAAATCATATTAAATATTATTTTAAGCCAACAAAATTTTAATAACAAAAAACTACTAAATTTACTCACAGTAGCATTTCAGAATTAATAATTATTATTTTTATCTTTGGAAATAATGGATAAAGTAAAAAATCCGTAAGATCACAATCTAATGTAGTAACGTCCGCATAATGTAACGTGGTCTTCGAAGTACTCTGTACTTCCCTTATGACCACCCCGAGCGAGAGTGGTTCTTCCTTATCGACGCAAAATTTCATCCCCGGAATCTCTCGCGTCGTTGTTCCGGGAGACACCAGCATCGTAACGCTTCGTTCGAGCTTCCGAAGAAGTGCACCCAGCAGGAAAGTACCCCCGGCGACACGGGGTAATTCGTAGTTCCGGCAATATCCGCCAGAGCGGCGATTGTGCGGCATCCACTACTACAGCCCCTGTTCGTGCATCCTCTTTTCATCGCCACCCTCACGCTTCAGCAACCCCACTTATCCACGCGACATCTACGGGCATTCTCTAACCTATCCCGTTTCTATCCTGACCTATCCGATTGCCTATCCGGTGACTAGACCCGGTATCGACTTCCTCAAGAGAAGAGTGAGCTCTTCCTTACGAAAAAAGCTTACATCCCGTTTAATCCCGGTACCCTTCATCATTGCCTACTTCTGATCTCTCCATTTCTTGCGGAAGACTTTAATCCAACGTCTCGCATTCAAGGATAAGATTTGATAATTTAGCCAGTGAAATGCGAGTCTTCTCATGGTCTGACAGGAAGTGTACTGAACTCGTTCGGCGAATCCGGGCTTGAATTCCTTCGGACCTGGCAATCTTATTGATTGTCTTACTTCTCCTGCCGTGACGTTCTCTCTCTCTCTCTCTCTCTCTCTCTCTCT
>QKQZ01043626.1:9931-27220 GCA_003595255.1 Solenopsis fugax | reverse complement strand
TCTCTCTCTCTCTCTCTCTCTCTCTCTCTCTCTTACTATCACCCGCTACCACATTGATAGCGAGCTATCGCAAACGACTAACGACCAGCGATTTACGTGTCCGGCTTCGGTTCCTCCTCGCGAAAAAAGTCGGGATGAGGAACTGCCTACGTGACACGCGGGGAGATGGAAAATCAAGGGAAGAAGGAAGGAAGAGAGATGACAGGGATTGAAAGAGGAAACGATGAACGGGTGAATTGCGAGAGGGTGGTTGGACACGAGCCCCCAAGCTGCCGACACATTCTATTTAAAGCCGTGTGAGCCGTGGTAGCAGAGCTAGTTAGCTAGCTAGCTAGCTTGCTAGCTAGCTGACTGGTAATTTACGAGCTTTTACCAAAAAGTTGGACACCTCGGGGATGGCTCCACACTTTGACACGTGACCCACTTTTATTGGGTTACGTAATTGATCGTCCCGCGCCTGCCTCATGTTAGCGCGACCTCCCTTCTCCTCTCCACCCTTTTGTCCCCTCGTAATCCTGGCCCTTCCTCTTCCTCTTCTTGTGCAATTCTTCCGCGACCCTTCCAACCCCTTAAAAAGCGCGCAAAAATACCCTTGCCATCTGTAATCGCTCATGGCTAACATATGAACCATATATCAAACTACTGTTTCAAAGATACTAAGGGAAGATAAATATTAAAAATTAAAGTAAAAAATAATGTATTGTATCTTAACCATATTTTTGAAAATATCCTTCTTTATTTAAAATAAATGTTATAAAAGATTAATAAAATGCGCTGTAAGGTTAATCTGACGATTGTTAAATATATAATAATCATTGATAATTTATTAGATTTTGTAACAATCGCTAATCATTGATAATCTTTCATGTCTACAAGAATCATTGGGATAATTATTGGACAATAAATACGTCAAAATAAATTAGCTCGAGAAATTAAAAAAAGAAATGACACATATACATTAAAAAAAATCCTTGATTAGCTGAATCCTCTATATCTTAAAGGATTTTATTCTTATATATGGCTTTAAGAGGAAGCCTTTGAAACTAAGAGGAAATTTATTTAAATAGTCCAAGTACAATATTTTTATAGTTAGAATAATTTCGTCTTGCGTCTGCAATACAAATTTTGTTTTTCTAATATATCAATTACAAGGAATAACACCATAGCAATTTTGTCCCTTTTTTCTCCTTAATCTGTTCATTCACAAAGAGGTTACTGCGTCTATCTTCTCGCGCGGCAATCAAATATCTATATACGTATCTATATTTTACACCGAGCACTGTGATTCGCGTACTAAGTATTATATCAGTACCAAATAGCTTGATATATGGTAAATGGGGATATTAAGCGATTTGATACTGATATAGTATTATAATTAGTACGTATATAAAAGTGCTCAGAGTAAACTATGTAATACACGGCAGAACGCAGCGACACACACTGTTTTTCGTGTTACTCGAATCGTATCGCATGTGAAAGGGCATTTCGCTTGAAGTAAACATATTCCTCTTAATACAAGAGTAAACTTTTAGAATAATATCTGTTACATTTATCATAAATAGTCCATTTTACTGGAAGAGGAATACCCTTTCTGTAAAAGTTTTCGCTTAGAGTATGGAATTACAGGAAATTTTATTTTATAACTAGAATACTTTTTTGGTGTGTAGTTATACATTATAATGTAACATAAGATAACAAAATTATAAAATTACTAGTGTTTGTTGAATTAACTCATTTTTTTCAGGATATTAATCTATATTTTTTTGTAATAATAGGGGATATGTTAACAAGATGATAAAAAACAAGTTAATTATATTTAGTAATAAATTAGATTTCCACGTGGAAATGAAGAAATTATTAAAATCTTGATCAATACCATATGCTAGCGTGAATGTCGCGTCTCTATTATCTGCTCTGAATCTGTTAACGACTAACATTATCAGTAATTGGACTAGAGCGTGGAGCGCATTGTCTGTGCTAAGCTGAAGTGTCGTTTTCTGACTTTAGCGATATGCAATCAAATGGATCCAGTTACTCATTCTCACGCGTTACTCTTTTCTCTTAATTCACCGTGAGTTAGCTGTTAAACCCATACATCTCATAATATACGTCGAAGAATTTCTGCTGCAGGAGTTGCATTTTGAATCAAATGCGAAATAAGGCATGTCGAAAAATAATAAAGAATACGAATACATTAGCGATAGAAACGAGCACGCAACTAATTGTTATGCGTAATTCCATTCCTTTGCACGGTAACGATTAATCAGACCATCGATAAAGGATTGCGTGTACGTCTTCAGTATATTAAGGAAAACTTTAAGACCGTACGTGACGAAATCACTACAACCCTTCCTTCGTAGGCATGGCCCACGCCGCGATATCATCTCGACGAACGAATTGTTATCGTATTCGTGACATTCTAATTCATTTCGAACTTATTCCTGTGCCACATTTGAATATGCTCTCAACACCGTTATCGTTGGGTGATAAACGGGGACTGATTTATTAGCGATTTAACGAGGAATCGATTTCTACAGAATAAAAATATCAATGTGGGAGATATTTATTTTATTTGTTTGTACGTCATTCGTGCAAATCTTTTACGGGTGCTACAAAGTTCAACGCGAGGAATCTCGGTCGTGGCATTCTCGTTGCACCGCGCACATTCGCAGTCTTGCAACAAAAAGATCGGTGCGTATATGAATATGTATGCTCCCGAAACTATTTCGGTTACTTTGGGGCTATTTAGAGGTACGGTATGTGAGGCCACGAAGAAAACGGCGTTTCAGAGAAAGAGAGAGGAGGGGATCGGCTTATAGAGCGCGTTTAAGGGAAGATTCTAGATTATTGGGTCGAGGAGCTTGTTTGCTAATACAAATGACGGGGCTAATTGTCATGATTATATCTTAGCGTACGCAATTAATCTAATCGCACCCTATTAATTTGTTTGCGCTCTAACTGGTGTTCAAGCAGTGCGATAATTTGTAGCTATTATTCAGTGTTATGATGCAAAACGGTATGAATCTGATATAACAGTCTATTTTTTTACATATTTTTTATAGCATTTATGTGTTTAAAATATTAAAACGTATAAAATAAATGTAAATAATAAATATATCATTAAATATGGTAATCCACAGAAATTGACCATTATATATATATGCAGATTAAACAATTCATTTTTACATGCAATAAAAGTTTACGATATCAACAATAGATTGTTGGCAGATTTATTCGCATTCGCGACATTTGGATGTTCAATATGTTCAATAACGTTGCACGTCACGTTTTCGAAGTGAAGTATCGTCGCGCGAGAACGAGAGATTTCGGTGATAACGGTATTTTTTAACTATATGGAATGATAAATTACATTACTTAAATGTTTGTCATGTTGGTCACACCGTCACACGTGTAGCAATAACTTTGTTTACTACAGAAATATTATCGTTAGTTTTATAATAAAAGGTTACATATAGAAACTCTCTGATATCACGGAGATTAAACTTTTAATCGTGTCTTTTAAAACAATTGCATGCTTGAATTTGCAAAAAGCTTTAAAAAATATATTTTTATTCTACATTTAATCTGCATATATAAAATAAAACAGTCGATCTCTGTAGTTTAATACGTTCCATGCCAGCTCACTGATTGGTAACCGGTATAGTTATATTTATGAAAAAAATGTATAATGATTGCATAATGATTAAAAATTACAAAAAATATTGTTATGTAGAAAAAGGTCTAATCTACACAATACAATGCAGAACAAAGTAAAAATATCTTTGTTAAATATTTTTTAATAAAATCAACATTCATTATTATATGAACAAATAGTAAAATTGACTGTTTCGATCGTTCTAACACTATAGAATATAAAAATTATTAATTTAGAATTTATATTTAAAATAAATATAAAATATATTTGTGTAAAAAAAGTCTATTGCATAATGGTTAGAGAATTATTATACAGAGTGTCCGAAAAAAAAAAGAAAATATAAACATACGAAAATCGTTTCCAAGTTATAGCCACTTTTATGTTAAAAAAATCCGAATTTATTTTTCATAATTATAATAATTATAATTTATTTTATAATTTTTTTAAGCGAAATAACTTTATTTCAAACTATTTTGGAGAGAAATTATGATTTTTTTGATAAAATTATTATAATATAATATATTATACAAGAAGGTATATACAAATTAGAATGCAGAACAGAGCAAAAATATCTTTATTAAATATTAACTGAGTTAAGCAGAACAATTTTACAACTTATAAGAATCTTTAATATAATTGGTTTATACATTAAGGCAAGAAGGACAAGAAACAATTGTATTAAAAAATCTTACAACAGTTGCAGAGCTGTTTTTTCTGTTGAACGCAGCCATTTGTTAAAATATGTATTATTATATGGTGAATAAATAGTAAATTGGCCGTTTTGGCTGTTCCGGCATGTGTTAATATATTTTTATAACATAAAAGAATGATTAGTTTAGAATTTAATGAATTTATGTATGCAAAGAAGAGTGTTTCTCATATATATGTACAAGTAATTCACATAACATCCCTTGATGCAATTTTTATATAAATTTTTTTTCCTCGCCGCTTAAATCATGACAGATGATAGAGAATTATTGCCCCGTCATGTATATCGTCGCTTTACTTCGGCGTGCCGTTGTTTTTGCCGTAGAAACGTCAGTCCCGTTGCCGTTTGCGAAACCCGCGGCGTTTTTGTATCGCGGCTGCCATAAATCAGAGTGAAACAAAATGGGCTATATGTAACGCTCCGTTTCGACGGTCGAGTTAGATATCACGAAGCCGCGGCAAGGCGCGAGTGAACTCGGCACGGACCCAAAAATTAGTTGGCGGATTCAAGGAAGCACAATCGTAATCATTTCTGACCATATGTCGGATACAGTTAGAAATCATCTCGCGCGTACATTCTATTTCCGCTTACGCGATCCGCGAACGGTAGAGACAGTAGAAACGTATGTAATCGCGATTGATGCATGTAGCTTAATGCGTGTTTACTTTGTCAACAGCCGAACCGTCAACAGCATGTACGCGAAGTTTAACAGTGCGCTACATGGACGTGGCTGTCGCTGCGAGAACGCTTGCGTTTGCGCAAGATAAACATGTTTTTACGTTGTTATAGATATTGTGTATTACGGTTTCAATAATATCAGTAAAAGAACATCGATAATATAACACCGCAATGAACGTGATTTTGTTACCTTGCTGAACTGTCGAAAATTTAGGAAGTTTGCGTGACGCGAGAGTTAATAAAGCGAAATTTCGCGAACGCGACGAAGCTGCGTCGGTCGTGTCGAAAGTGCACAGTGCAGATTTGATTCGAATGGAGTATCGGCGACCCCGATATGATACACGCGGAAGCAAATAAATCGAGGATGGCCTCGAGCTTACGCCGAGGGTCGGAAAGCCGGGAGAGCGCGAGCTTGTTTCATTTCGGCGACACGAGATTCGCTCGATTACCAGGCCGCGGATAAATTACGAGCTTAACTCGACAGAAGCCGCGTGCGATCGGAAGCTATCTGGACCAGAAGCGAATCTGTAATCGAAATTCAAACTTCAAATTCCCTACTGCCAAGGGATCAACGTGAAATAACTTCGTGCAGAAATATTTTCCAGTTTTTTTTTTACATGGAAATGAAATATGTAGAACTTAAGCAAGTAAAAAATGTATGTCAGTTTTTACAAACAATTATTCCAACGTGACGTTAAATTATCTATTTTATTCTTCGCAGAAAATTAAAATGTAATTTTAAGAATTTAGATTAATTAAATATCTTAACACTATTAGAAATATCGATCTTTTTATTCACTGAAAGAATCAAGCGAATCAATTATTCTGATAATAAAGAATGTGATTACAAGAACCAAATATTTTATACGTATAAAAGACATATGTAATTATTGAAAAATTAAAGGATTTTAGAATCCTATCCAAGCAAAAAAACATATCACGATAATGTCAAATGATATTAAAATGTATCGTGATCAAGAGGCGCGGTCGCGTCTCGCGCCAAGTGCAAGCGAAGCGATGTTAATAAAATATGACGTTTAATAATCACTTCGTAGTCACTTTGATGTCATCTTAATATCATAATAACTTTTTGTTCTACTTGAATATCTTTTATATAAGAAATATAAGATTGAGACGTAACTCGTTAATTGTATATATATATATATATATATATATATAACGAGATTACAATTAGAATCACTTTTTCAATAACTGTAGCTTAATTTTCGTTCCTTTCTTTCTATCTATAACTGTAACTTAGTTACTTCTTTTAGTAACTATTAACAAATTTAGTAATTTATTTTTAGTAATTTATAATTACTTTATATATTTCAAACTTATTAGTCACCATATGGTCTGCGTTTAATAAAATAAAATAATAAATCATCTTCGAAATAAACTATCGTATAAACATTAGTTTAAACTTTATTCTTTAAAACAAGTTTTTTTTACCATTAATTTATGATGATGATTTTATTACGAAGTTTGAATTTAGCGAACTTTTTAATAGAACGAAAAATATTAATTTCATAATTGTAATAATATATGCCAAGTATAAATACTAATTTATTACAAATTATTAATTCAGTTATTATATTAAAAAAAGGTCTATTCGGGCATAGTTGTGCTAATTCTTTGTGCTAATTTCTTATGTGATTTTATGTATATTTTCAAGTTTATCAAACTGCGCACAGAATAATTTCCGCTTTTAAAACACAATTATAAGTTGAACATAAATAGTAATATTACAATAGTTAATTTATATTTTTCAGCGCGCAGCTTGATGAACTTGAAAATGTATGTAAAATCATATAAGGAATATTAACGCGAAAATCCAGCTATAATCGAATTGGCTTTTGTTTAATTGGTTGTGTTCTAACATATCGGTTTAATTTTTGTTTAATTGGTTGTGTTCTAACTTATCGGTTTATACTAATTTAAATACAATAATATTTAAATTAGCAATAAATATTACAAATAATTAACAGAAAAATAATTCAAAAGTGATTCGTTATTTTGAATTATAACTGTAAAGTAACTAGTTACTTTTTAATAGAAAAAAAATGTAACTAGTTACTTGTATAATAAATTTTCTCTAAAAATCCTGAGAATATAAACTAAAAAAGTAGCGATCAATAATGACTGCCTTAATAATTAAATATTTCGTATTTCTTAAATAAACATTCTAATAGTGCTTTTAACACTTTTCCGTTATACTCGTACCATAGAAAAAATTAGAGAAAATTGTTATTAAACGCATTATTTGCACGTTGCACCGAGATATTCGCGTACACTTGTACGCGTATTCTCGGGTCGCACTCGCCAATTTAGCGAGACTCTAAGGTTACGTGTCCGCCATACAGGCGCGCTTAAATCCATATAAATACCCAGGCTCATGAATCTATCCATTAATCAGATTGGCGATAGGGACTCGACGCCTGAGTGATTTCCACCTCTCCGCCACCCCTGGGATGTTTCTTTTTTTTTCAGCGAGCCTCTTCGCAGGAATGCCTCCAGCACGGCTGGCTCCAGAGGTCACTAGAAGGTGGCAGCACTTCCATTAAAATTCGACACGAACCTTCTGCGAGAATCCGATGTGTGCTATACATACACTATACATATACATCAATATACATATATACATATATATATGTATGTACATATATATGTATATGTACACGCGGTTAGGTACCAGCCGTGCTGGAAACGTACGACCCCCGGTGGCACGAGCAAGTGCAGGGATTCATGTGTATAGGTGCGAAGTCGGGGAGGACTTGGCCTGCGTTTCGTGGATTGTGAGAGGAATATCGTTTAGTCACCGTCCCGCCCACCCCCTTAGAGCGAAGGGTTGAGGAGACGTGTGCGGAAGTGCCAGAGCCAATTTCGATTGCCCGTTGTGGCTCCTGCTGCTTACGATGACGTTTCCAATGTCCCCTAACGAATCTTCGTAATTGCGCGGGTCTACTTCCTCCACTCTCTCAGACTCAACCAGCGCAGCGATTCGAATCCTTTTCAAAATTTAATTGTTAACATTTTTTCGATGAGCAATGAAAAGGATTAATCCGTCTGTTATCATTTGCAGCTACTCTAAAACTCTTTTTCAAGTTTCAACATCAAGTCTTTTGGTAATCCCCAAGTTAAGATCTCGTTGAAGGAAAATCTATTTAAGTTTAATCGCGAGAAATTGTGTACGTGTTATACGAGACGATTTCTTCATTTATAAGCCAAGGATATAATAACATTGGCTATTCTACGACTTGTTTCTCCAGTTGTTCTTCTATTGTTTGGTAGATTTAAGCTATCCTCGCGATAAAATGCCGAATCGGTCGTTTCTGTGCACTTCCATATGCATTTACGGTCGCAGTCCGAATAATGAATAATCTCGTGACTTTTTTGGATACGGAAACGCGCGTGCATCGCTATTTTTTTTCTCGATCTCAAAGAATCGCAATTTTCTCTAATGTCGTCAGGGCAGTGGCGGAGGATAAAATTTATCTCCACTGGCGAATTATTCGCGCAACCGCAAGAGACTACTACATCAAGTAAGTTTACGATTTTCGCGGGCTTGCATGCTAACGATGCTCTTCATATGGTTTGTCATGAACCTTATCTATAGAACTGTGTAAAGTTTACACTGTAAAGTAACTTGGCCACAGCTGACATTACACGTTTCAACGTTCGCCTACGTAATTTGATCCTCGTGTTTTGCGCGCTACAACTTTAAACTTCTATAAATTAATTTTATTAATAGTCTGACGTTAATCGAGATTTACAAGACATGTAAAAACATGCGATTTTTGCCTTAATAAATTCAAGATTTAAATTATAAATAGATTCATCGATTTCACGTCTGATGTTTATTGATCCTGTTTATCGCATGAATAATTTTCATCTTTTAACACGTTCCACTTTGAGCCGTGTAAGTCGTTACTTTGCCACATTTCCTCTTCCAAATCTAGGCGTATCGCGTTCAAGGTTACGCCCCGCATGCAAATTCGCGATTACTTCGCGCAACTCTCGTACATCTCTCTCGCGAAACCGTTGCAAATTTATCGGCTTCGACGACAGAGTGGCGCGAGACGTACGAGCGTCGATTTGTCGGCTGTGAGAATTATTTGAAATAGCGTGGACCGAATGAATCCACGGAGGGCTGGACAATTATCTCGCGTGGACAGCGACGGGCGACTCAGAGCGAACGACAATTCGGTTTCTGTAACGACAAACGAGTGATCCCCGAACGCAATTTCCACACCGTATGTGTTACGTCTCGACATTAATTTGCATCCTTGGTAATCCTTAATTTACAACCCTCAACGAGTTTTATGGGAGTAGGTAGCCAGCCAGCTGGGTAGGTAGCTAGGTAGGTAGGTAGGTAACGAACAGCACCATTGGTAGTTTCGCATAGGAATTGGCACGGTAGTGCACATATACTACTAAGCATAAAAGTGGTAAGTAGATGTAGGTACGCGAGGAGTTAGCGAAGAGTTAGCGAGAGAAAGAGAGAGATAGAAGATGAGGGGATAACGGCAGTGCAAGGAAGCGAAGGAGGGTAGGTGGCGACCGAGGGATTGGAGAGGGTGAGAGACTCGACAGGCACCGTGGACAGAGACAGAACTGGGGGCAGGGGTAAGGGCTGTAGCTGGGGCCGGATAGTCGGACTTGACTGAGAGAGATAGAAAAAGAGTGAGACAGAGAGAGAACGATCTCTCTCGCGGGGTGAGGGTGGTGGTGGGTGCCAGTGGGGCTGGTAGGGGCTGGAGGACTCCGGGACAGTGTGTGTGGAGGGGATCTCGCACGGAGAGGGATGAAGAAGAGGGAAGAGAGGAGCGAGCGGAGGGACGGAGGTCGAGAGTCGAGGACTGCCTCACTCTGCGGCTCCCGCCGCTCGGGAGCAGACACGCGGGGCCAAAAGACTAATTTGAACTATTTTATTAACAAAAACAAAAACATTACATATTTGTAAATAACACTACTAACAACTGTAAACACGAAACAGCAACAACACATTTCTCCTAAGGACTCTCTTTAAATCTTACACCCGTAAGACAACCGCCTATAAAAAGAAAGAAGGGATAGGAAGGAAGGAAAGAAAGCAGGAAGATACGAAGTGAAGAAAGCGCGCGCGGCTGGACGGAGAAAGAGATAGAGAGGAGGAGAGTGAAAGAGAAAGTGGGGGAGAGAATAGGAGAAGGAAAGAACGTACGACGAGGTAACTCCGATTTTTTTTCCAAAGTAGACGTTTAATACAAGGGCGTACATACAAGCAATACACAGTAAAGAAGAAACAAATTACAAAAGAGTCAAATGATAGAAAAATCGTCTATTTTCTGAATTTATTCCTCAGCCGGACTGGTGCGCGGCGCGGTGGAAGTGAAGAAGACGAGACGAAAGTATAAACGTGAGAGAGAAGGAGAGAGGGGTCGCAAAAGGCGAGATCGTAAAAGAGAGCACGCGTCGGCTGCTACGGGACGGGATAATCGCATTTTAAGTTCTCTCTGTACTGTGTGACCCTTACATTATTTTGTCCCTCCGATAGGGACGGGTTCAGTGTTGTAACTTAGGATATAAGAAGACTAAAAAGAGCTCCAGAGCGCACAACAAAACGGTAGAGAAAGAGAAAAAGAAAGAGAGAGAGAGAGAGAGAGAGAGAAAAGAGAGAGACCTGGGATTTCGAAAGAGAGAAGAAGAGAGAACTCGGAAGGAAAAGAATAGTGTGTGGTTTGCGACTGGAAACGCGTCCACGTCGAGGAACGTTCACGAGAACGTAAAAAGAGGACCGGGATCGCGAGTAGCAATCAACGAGGGACGAGAGGAAGGAACGTTCACGAAAAAGGACGGCTCCGAGCGTGTAGAGATACTGTGGAGCTCCAATTTTTTATACTAGAAAAAGATTTAACAAAAAAGCGTGAAAGGGAGAGCGAAAGCGAGAGCGAGAGAGCGAGAGAAAGAGAGAGAGAGATAAAGAAAAAGAAAAAGAAAGACACGAGAGAATCAGGGAGAGTGCGAAGGAGAGCGGAGGATCGATTCTGTCCCTGTTTCCGCGTGCACTTCCACGTGTGTCCTTCGATACGACGTAACTGCGACAACTTCAATCCTAAGAGTCCCAGATCTCATTCAAAGAAGAGATTTAGAAGAGACGGGATAGCGAAACGAAAGAGTGACACGTTCGTGACACACCGTCAATCGATATCCGGTTTCGAATAACATAATCCGGCTCGCGTGCACTCTCCTTTGGGGGATATGTCCTGCCGTTCCAGAGGGAGTCGTCGTCATCCGGGAGTGCAACCTTCGCAACGCCGAGGACAACGTCAATCCGAGTGCCGTCCCTGCGTCCTGGACCCCGCGGCCAGCAAGCTGTCCTGACGAAAAAAGGACCGCCCCTTCAGCTCGTCCCGATCGAAGCAGCGCGATCATCAACGGACAGCAGTCATATCAGATACGCGATCGTCCCCCAAGCACGCGGGCCCGTCGCGAAGAAGGGTCCGCCCGGGGATGCCCACCAGGGCTCAGCTACGCTCTCGTCTCGCGTACGTTCAAGGACGATGACGATCGGCCAAGACGATCGGTAAGATCCAAGCAGCGCGAGCACGCGCCAGCATCACGGAGATGGCGGGCTACAATCATTCGAATCCACAGCATGTCGTCTATCACGCGACCTACCCGACGCCCCTCGCCCCAAGTGAGTTTTATCTGCTGTTTACGCATCCAGTGTAGAGAACCGCGCAACATTTGACACGAACATTTGGTCACGCGTTGGATCATGCGGCACGTGCTGTGTAGCCTTCCGATACCTTCGATTTATCGTGGGGGATGGAATTTATTATCATTCTGATCGAGTGATCGTTCTGATTATGTTAGATAGAGGATTTAAAAATCATTCTTGATCGTTTCTCACTTTAGAAAGCAGAAAAAGCTAAATTAATCTATAGATTTCTAAAGAATGAGAGCTGTCTTGCTGCTTTTCGACTTATTGTAGGAATTGAAGATGGTTTAAAAGTCATTCTTGGTAATTTCTCTTTTACGCAAAAGAAGTTAAATTAACTTTCCGCAGACATTGTGGGTCTCTTTTAAACCCAGACGATTTTTCGATCTTGAATTTTTCAGCCTCAAATTCGGACACGTACAATACGGTAAGAAATGTTTTGAATGAAATAAAATTGTAAAACTGTATTCTCTTAAATATTAAAAGAGTATATCAGGATTTTTCAGATTTTTCTGAATTCAAAATCCTTTGAAAAACGTAACATTATCTCAGCGAACCACTATACTAAGCAGTAAAATTCAGAGGTGTCTGCGGAGGGTTAATCTGCGAGTTTCTGACGAACAAGAAATCTCTTGCTCCTTTTCGCTTCTTTCTCGAAAATGAGATTGATCAACAGTGCATGTCTTTAAAGAGTCTCATTTTATTTCAGCAAATTGTGTAATTTTAAAAAGATTTGTAAAATTGAAGATATATAGATTCTGCTTCTTTCATTATATTTTGTACTTTTGTACTTTTGTACTATAATTAAAAAATAATTAAGTTTCTATTATTTTAGTATATTTTTTATCAAAAAAAGATTACAAATAATACATGAAATTAATATGTTAGATTTTATACTTAAATTTTTAACGTAACAACACTAAAAAGTTCCAGACGCGTAAACTATCATTTTACCATTACGAAATTTAAGAAATCGCGGTTAAGCATCACTTAAGCATCTTACTTATGATTGAAACTTTAGGTAATGGCGCCTAGTTTCGTCGAGTTTCGCGAATCAATGAATATTGCATAGACCATAGGCCATTAAATAAATATTTGATTTCCTTGGATAATTCCTGGCTGACTCTGGATATTTCCCCAAATGCTTCGCAAATGTTTCACTAAAGACGAAACTTATTTTGAACTCCCTATAATTTGTCAGATCTAGAAGAAAGATTGAATATATGTACAGATATACGCTACACGTTTTTTTAATCGCGCTGATTTTAATCGCATGAAGAAATTTTAAAGAACTTTCATGGGAAAAAATGCACTGGGGCAGTGAGCTTATTTCGGCAGCTAATTAAAGCATAACAAGATTGTCGTAAATTACGCGTCCATAAAAATTTCCTAATTGCAATCGTGATTTAGGTTTATATAACACAACTTTTAACAGAAGAAACCATATTTGCCCTTATTTCTGCCCTTATTTTTTGCCAGCTCGCGGTATTTTTTTTACGAATGTTCCATGTATAAGTGTGCGTGTGCATTCGTGAAAGAAAGTTTCTTCTTTCAGAGAAACTGTAACAAAAGTTATATCAAACGGATGAATTTCGTTATCTCCACGGCAACTTTATGGCTACTTTGGTTGTATCGATTCAATTTTATATAATGGATTGTATAAAGTATAGAACGTGTTTCGTTACAATGGCGCCACACTACATGTGGATTTGTACCCGTATTTTGCATTTGTATTATAAAGGACAGTACTTCAAGAATGCACGACGCATGATATTGCCGATATATCACCCTGGAGAGCACAGATGTCCCGTGCGTAATATCAATAATATCGAGAGAAACGCAAACGCTGCTAAACGGAAGCATTTTGTCAAGCAAATAGCCGCCCGCTGTGATGTCTCGATGTAACAGAAATACTACTCGGATTCCAATAATTCAAGAGCAGAGTGCGCATTCGAATCTCATGATATTTGTAGAAAGGGGAATTATTTTTCACGCTTAATACGCAATAAATTATCTATGAAAACTTTTTAAAAGGATTTACTTAGTAATATCTTTACTAAATATTATCCTACACTTTACTAAACTTTTATAAAATGTTATGGATAGTATATGTACAATAGTTAATTAAAAATTCTTTTTTAAATATCCTTGAAAGATTCTTTCCATCGTCCGGTTCCATTAATGTAGATTAACTTCGATCTCAATTTAACTTTTAATTTTTTTTTCTAGTTCTAATAATTAGGAAAAGATAAAGAATAAGTTAAACTAAGGTTAAAGTTGATCTATTCTATAAATTTTGTACAGTAAACATCACTCTGAAAATTGATCTTGTGCAATTTATTCGAGTGATTTGTCACTCTGATAAAAGTAAAAAGTCATTCCTGGAGAAGTTCTATTTAATCCTAAAGAAGTAAATTTTGACTTTTATAAAGTGATAAATCACTCGAATAATTGCACAAGCTCAATTTTCACTCTACGAGATTTGGAGGAATGAAAATTAGAATAACTTTGGTAGAAATGGAAATTAGAATAACTTTGTTAATTATTTACATGAATACTGTATACATATACAGATAAGAAATAATAATGAATAATAACGGCGTCGTTTCAACTTTCTAAACTTCTTATTATATTTCTGGATCTTACTTAAAAAAGTAATCATGCAAAAGCGTGCTAAGGTTCTCGGTAAAAGAATCTTTAGACCGTCGATTTTTATTTTGCATTCTAACGGGGAGGTAGGGTAGTCCACGACATGTTCGTGGAAGGTGCAATCTATTACAAGTGCTATTTTATGGCGAGCGTGCATAATATACATAGCTTAGATCGATGAAGCTTTTCGATCGGTTGTGTATAAACAGAGTTAATGACACGTGCCACGTAACGTTAAAGCTGCCTGCACGTCGCGAGTGTAAGTTACGGGCAGTCGCTAATGCTCATGACACAATAACGATTCGCTCATCGATTCGCTGTAAAACTGTCATGATCGATCAACATGCACGTTGACGACATAAATTTGGATTTCCCTCTAAATAGTGTAACGGGTTTTGGAACAAATCGCGTTTGAAATTGATGTTTTCTACGATTCTACATTTTCTAGAGCGAGAGCAGCTATTAATTGAGATAATTTATCACGCAGATGGCGACCCGATAAAGCTGCCCGAAAATCTGGAAACCTTGCCGCGAGCTGAACACTTTCCAACTCAGAGGCATCGATGGAACACCAACGAGGTAAGCCGTCCATAGCTTATTCGTTAGACGCGAATATTAAATTCATGGGTCAATAGAAAACACACGTGTAACCTAAATATTCAAAGATCTGTCGATGCCATATTTTTCGATTGCACGACATCGTGTTAATGTCACGCTTTTGAATTGCAATTTCGCATGCTGCACAAATCGATGTCAACTAGACCGATAATTAAATGTTCATTATATGTAAACAGAAATTTAAACATAAAAATAATACTTTAATGAGCAGAATATTTCGAGGGAGCAAAGAATTAAAAATATATTTGATAGAGAAGGGGGTAATATGGCACTCATTTTCATCTTATTGAATAACTTTGTTAATAATCAATATTTTATATTGAAACTTAAACAATTATATTCGTTAAAGTGTTTAATAGATTCTAGACTCAAAGCAATGAAATATTTATCACTTAGGACGTTATTTCTAAAAATATGATATACTACATAATCGATGGAAGAGGAAAAGTAATATAATTAGCCCAAAAATAAATTTAAAAAATTGATTTAATTTAAAAAATACATAGTATTTTGCTCATAAAAAATTATATACTTTTAATTTTCCATCTCGTTTAGAATTTTCCCGATTTAAAATTTTCCTGCGTTCAAAAACATTAGAGATATCATTAGAGACATCATTTTATCCTTGTTTAACATTAAACACAAACATAAAATGATATCGCTAATGTTTCTGAACACAGCCCTTTAGAATGACAATCATTTATCAAAAAGATATTTCGGTATGAAAATTTCATTTAAAAAGCTGTTAACAAAATCCCATGTTATTGTTTAATTTGGTATATCTCGAAATATGTACAGCCGAATGAAAAGTTAAATAATAAAAAAAAAACACTTGAGTGTACGTACATTCGTGTGATAATACGCTCAAGTTTAAAAACAAGAAAGTGTTTGTAATTGCTAAAATGTATCTTGAAAAAGTTTCGAAGTGCTCAAAAGTAAAAATGCCTATCAATTGACAGCTATTGTGTATTGGCATACTAGCGCCATTAAAAACGGCGGGATACTAAACGAATAATTCTATAAGCAATTGTTAGAATTCCTTACTTAATAACAGAGATAATAGGGATAGCCATAGTAACCATAATATCCCCTTCTCCTTTATTCATTTAAGAACATTTCTTATATACATATGTCACATATGTCACATTAATTTAAAAAATATATCTTACTTTAATAATAAATATTTGTTTAATATTTAAACGTTTATTCTTACATAAGGTGTCTAACGAAATCTCTTTCTTGCTAATCTGGATTATTACCATATAGTAATTCGGACGTGTAATATGCCTGGAATTTAACGATTGCATTTTGAAATGAAACTGGGGCTAAAGTATCAAGTACTAATGTATCTTACGTATGGATGCACTTGCATTCTGGCTCATGGAGCGCATCCCTCTTTGCGGCGGTCGCGTGCCCGGCCGCGAATTCCGGCGCTAGAACGGACCGATTCAGTATTACCGGAATTCCGATGGACCATTCCGCGCGTCGTCTCTTTTTTTTCCGGCGTAAATTTTATCGTGACCTCGCCGAGACCAGAAAGCGGATGTATATATTTACAGAAGACTACGAGAGTAAAGTGGGAAGGTAAATAACGCGCGCTCGTTTATGTTAGTTCGCGGCACGGTTAGGGAGGATAGATGCTACCAATACAACCTTCGCTTGTGTGCAAAGTACAGAGTCGACGTTAAGGGTAAAACTGCTCGAATGGTCCTGATGAAAATTTTAGGAGCGGCAAAATTTCGGGAGCGTCTTTAACTTACGTAATGCTTCAACTTTAATGATAGATCTTTTGATATACTTAGACGTTAAAGCGTTAGACGTTGGAGCACTAATAACTTTGTTTAATCTTGGATGACTAAAAATGAAGAGCCTCTCGCGATTTTATAATGTGTATGTGTTTTATAGTGTATGTATTTGGGATATAATAATAAAGTATTCTCAAAGTATTATTTTGTTCTTATTATTTCACTTATTTCATAAAAATAGCGTCGATCAGTAATGTTTAAGAAAGTTAATTTTTTATTGCTTTTTTATGATTATATTATTTACGCATTTTTTTAATTACTTCCTTACGCCCACTCTGCTCTATAAAATCCGTGCCGGTTGCATTGATTCCCAAAATTTCATCGGATTGCCAAAGTATCGCGAGGACAAGGAGAGGGAGTGCTGTTTCAGCATTTCGCCTGAGGAGGTGAAATTTCTGGTCACGACCCTGGCGTCGTCGGTGTGTGCAGCGGCGCGGCTCCACGCCGGTGTGTGCAGCGCGTCGGCAAGGGT
>QKQZ01043624.1:0-12047 GCA_003595255.1 Solenopsis fugax | reverse complement strand
TATCAGCTTATATACTTGCGCGTGATGTAGTATTAAATCGCTAGGATCGAGATCCGTTAAATATGTCGATAAATATGCAAAACGTCCCATATCTATCAGCAAAAAATATTATTTTAACAATAGCTTTCTCGATAAATTTTTCAAATGGAAAACGAATCTCTCTTTCGATAAGAAAGAGATATTTTTCCGGCACAGATACTTATGTACTGTCGCGAATCTGAAACAGTCTGTACATTTTGTCATCAGATAAACGCGAATATTTGATACTTGCAGTGTACACTTCCATTTGACAGATAACGTTTTACACAATGACAACTCGTACGTAATATTTATTACACATTTATTATATCAAACGATGCGTTTAAACTCAATTCAAGTTTGGTAATTTTCACAGACAGTTCGAGTCTCGCTTTTCTGCGTACATGTAATCTGTTTGTACAACAATATTGTTTGTGCGATACAGATGATATTACACGATCACAGCCGTGTATTTTTTATATTCCAAATCAGGGGATCAATCATGAAACTTTTTCCCTAGGGTGGAAACGTGAAAAATGGAAATTTTATCATTGAAGTTAATGGAGAAATTTTTCACTTTTCGTGTTTCCCTCTTGGGAAAAAGTTTCATGATCGACTCCCTGCTTCGGAATCTTAAACGACGACCACTGTTTCGCAAGTCTCTCTCTCTCTCTCTCTCTCTCTCTCTCTGCGTCAAAGCGTCTCCGTAATCGCGTAAATTTGTTGATTGGCCCCCACCTTGAACATCTGGTTTACCGTAAGGTGATCGACTCGTCACATATTATTTATTATCTATTCACTAAAAATAGATTTATTTCTATTATCTATGATATGTTTCACGCTACGTAACAGCATTTTTATAATAGAAATTCGATTCACTCACAAACGGATGATTGTCTTATCAAGTATGAAATTAATTCGTCGCTCCTATCTGCTAGTTCGATACAGATAGATAAATGCTTTAATTACGAGTTGATAGTAAATTAATAGTAAAATGATTTATGAAGAAGAAAGAAAGAAAGAAAACAATGTATAATTACAGGCATCTTATTACGTTTGATAAAAATAGGTACGTTTTTCATCGAATCGGTTATGTCAATCACCAATGATGATGCGTGACGACGAACCGTCGTTTTCTTCTCTTCCTCGTTGGTTTTCCGCTGGCCATTCTGCTTGGCTTCTGTCTCCGTTTCTCGCCGAGTAAAGCACACATCAAGAGATTCTCTCGATGAAGCGCGACCAGTTGCAGCAGGCGATTTCGTGCAATTTCCGATTGCGAGGCGATGTCATCAAAGCCGCTGTCAAGTCGATCCAAGTGGCCGCTAATGTTAGCGATCATATCGAGAAGCAGGCCATCCCGCCTGCGTGTCTCCAGCGTGAGTTTTCTGCTGAGCAGGAAAGTCGTCAGGCCGACGATCGTCAGCACCATTAATCCCAACAAATTTCTTTGCATCGATGGCAACGAATTCATCTCCAAGGAATACCTAAATACATCTCTCGTCCTTTCAACGCATCGTCATCCGGAATCATCGGCGGCTACTATTTTATGAGGCCACTATGTAACGTGCGAACCATACAAAGAAAAAAAATAGTCATTTAATTTGGAGAATAATTAATAACGTAACCACTTCCATTTAAGGAAAATCATTAGAAATTTCCATGGAAATGTCATTCACTTACGATAGAGAGACGAACCACATCGCTCCTCCTCCGCACACCGATAGTAGAAATATAATATGAATAATCTTTCTATTTCTCTTTTTCTCTTTTTCTCTCTATTTTTTTCCATGATACTCTCTGGATGATATTCTGGATCATATTAATCCATTCACTCGCTCAAATTATCTGAGATTGAGATACACGGACGATTGATAATAACTGAAGCGCGTTTTCCATCAGCGTTGGCCAAACTGAAATAAGCTACTTCTTTCTCTCCCTCTCTCTCTCTCTCTGTTAGGATGCTCTCGGTTTCCGTTCTTTTTCCGGCACGAATGCCTACGGTTTTTATCTATTATTAAAGACGAGGCGCGGATGCGTTTCAGCATGCCACTCGTTTTGCTGTTACTTACCGACTAGCCACGCGATCAAACAACCGAGATTTATCAAAATTCTTCCAAAGGATAGATTTTTCCCACTCTACTGAATCTCTCTTCAAACAGTCGTGATCGATTCGAAAATTTGTGTACTCCATCGACTTTCCACAAACAATTATTCATATTGTATCATCACGTTATTACATCATTGCACGACCAAATACGAGCGAATCTTGAAATATCAGGGTGAAACAGTGAGAGATGTAATTGATTTGGCGTTTGGCGCAATTATTATGCTTTATAGAAAGATGAAAATTCTGTGTAATCGTCGTGATCTGTCACGTAAATCCATGATGATTTAAAAAATTTTTTAGCTGTAAATATCAAATATTGAGCGAAGATGTACAAAAAGGAGAAAGATGAGACTCCTCTTGAACGACTATTGCTGCTATTTCAGTCCTTATTTCAGAATTAGATGTTAATTAGAAACTATAAATGAATTGTGGTCTATTGTGTCATAAATCGATCTCTTACTCTGGATTTTCGACGTTCATCTTGGACACGTGGATCCGATAAAAATTTCTCATTGCAGCTCTCGCGGTTTGACACACAGCAATCTTTGCTGCGTCAATCGTGTCAATTGACACTCCTGATAGTTCATCACTCGACGGTATTGACCATGTTACACGATATGTCATCCGCTTGCAAAATCGTCGCGATCATCAAGAAACCATCGTCGCGAAGACGCCATGAAGTGTATCGATATTCATTCTCGTTAATCTGAGGACACTTGGCATTTGTGACAACTCTTACTCCACGTGTAGGCGCGGCCGCCATCCTATTTGCGAGGACACGCGGCCATCCCCGAGCAACCCCGATGATCAACATCTTCAGGGACGTAACTTGACCTCCAACGTCCACGACTCTAATTTTGATCGTTGGATTTCGTAGTCCATTAAAACGTCTATCGCTTTCCTCGGTATCTTTTGTTCGTTCTGCACTTCTTGGACTCGTTCCCAACAACATTAAAAAATCTATTGCAACAACAGTGATCAGCAAAAAGATAATCTTTCCCAACGTTCCAAAGTCAAACGGAATTTAATGGTAACTTGTTCCGTTGAAATATGATAAGAGACATTTCTTTTGTAGCACTCGATAATCTTCGTTTCTTAGCCTGAGAATCTAGGAAAGACACGGCAATTGCAATTAATCGGCGCCTCGTAACGAACACTAGGAACGCTGGGATACTAAGAGGACGAAAACAACCGCGATCTGGCATGTGTGACAGCAGGATAGTTGGCGCATGCGTCTATTAATCAATAAAAGACACCCCTTTGTCGTGAGACTTTGACGTGACCGCCGCCGGCTCAGTCAGGTGACCACAGGTGACTTGAAAATGGATCATTGGGGCCATTCTATACTGATGGATTATTCTTTTTCAGAATGAAGATTATCGTTCACTCGCGCGCGAGATTTTTCAGATTGATTCCATCTACCAATTTACTTTTAACTGACTAATTACGTACGCGATCGTGACCTTATTTGATTCGTTTTTGGATCATTTTTTCTCTGGTGCAACGTCAAGCGACGGTGGCACTACTCTCAACGAGACTTGAGCATATCTTCGGGAAGGAAGGAATCTAAAAAGAATCAAAGAATCGAGAGATTATCACAAAAGAAAGATATTGCGCTAAGCCTAGGAATATTTTATGCACGCGTAACAATTACAATAACGAGACTACAGTTATCTCAGGTCTGTATGTAATTCTTAATTTATAAAAAAACCAATAAAGTTAATAATGTTTCATGGAATACGTTATAATCGGATTATAAAGAGCAATTACTTGGACTTTTTTAAATCGATCATTTTACTCGTTTAAAATAAATCCTAAACGACCCTTACGTTCGTACGATCTACATTGTATCGATCATTACTTAACGCATACGTAAATGTTGGAATGTTGTGTCGGAATACGTAGTATCGTACCTTTTCATCATCGGTGTGATATGATCGGGATCTACACTCCCAAGATCCATGCCGAAAACGTAACTCGCGATAGTGCCGACGACAACAACGATCACTGCTCCTATCATGTTATAATACATGAAGGATATTTGAAAGAGTATCATAGGTTTCTCGCTGCTGGAGTCTATCCAAGAAGGCGGACTAGTTATTGCGGTCGAAAAGGTCTGGTTCAACAGGTTAAACGGGCAACCGTCCACCGACGTGGGTAACGAATCATATTTGATTCTATCATGCATGGTGTGCCATTGAGCGCCTCCCACCAGCCAAAGCATGCCGATTAGACCAACACAACCGCCGAACAACGCTCCTTTCGCATTCGCCCAGGGTACTAGCATTCCTAACACGAAGAGGCCAAATAAGGGTCCGTCGGTCACGCCACGCATACTTACAGCTATTTGGAAAACTGGTCCTAATCGTTCAACCAGGAACACCAAACCAACCGAGATCACCCCGGCTACTACGACGATGCCCTGTGAGGAATATATCAATTATAATTAATAAATTAATTTGCCTAAAATAAACTTTTTGTAAAAAAAGAGTAATCCAAGTCTTGTGAGTGAGTGTCGAGTGTGAGTGAGTGAGTGAGTGAGTGAGTGAGTGAGTGAGTGAGTGAGTGAGTGAGTGAGTGAGTGAGTGAGTGAGTGAGTGAGTGAGNNNNGAGAGAGAGAGAGAGAGAGAGAGAGAGAAATAGAAATTTATATCAATTGACACGCATCGTTCCTCACCTTCATAATATTGGCAGCCATAGCTTCTTTTTTAGGACTATCTGGGATCCGCAGATTTATAAAATCTTCGTAAATGGTACCGGACATGGTGTTCAAGCTGGCACTCATAGTCGCGAGGGCGGCGCTCACTAGGCCCGCTATGAATAATCCCGGAAGTCCTGGCAGATGCCCAGCAACGTCCATTACATAGTATGGTAGAGTTTGGTCGGTGCGACTTATCGACTGCTCGAATGACAAGATTTATAATTTTCTGTGATCGAAATGTCATATACGTGCGGGTAAAATAAAGTTGTATTTTCGTCTATTAAACTTTAAACTATTTTTTTTAACGCGCAGTTTGTAAATCATATATCATACCTTGATTAAGAAAGGATCACAATCATGATATTTAGCGAACATGATTAATCCGGTGAATACGCAGATCAGTTTGACGATTACCATCCCTACCGCGGTAATCGCGATGCCGCTGTGGGTGCAGGAAAAAAGAAAAAAGCGATAAAGAAAAGGATTATGGATAGAGCAAATCCTGTCTAGAGTGAGAGATGTATGACTTACTGTTTGGCATCGATTTCTCTAGGCACTGACAGGAATCTCTGCACTGTACCTGGATGAATACCGAGGTGTCCGAGCCATATTACCGTCATACCTATAGTCATACTCCAAAAAGTATTCCTTGCGAACGGACTCGGATCCATACTAATAAAGAATGTCTTCTTAAAATATACGTGGTATACTAATAATATTTAAAATAGAACGAAAAGGAAATTGACAGATTTTTGTTTTTACTCAAAGAAAATGAGACGACCGCCTTTGCCGGAAATTCTCCAAACTTCCTCAACGCTGCCAACAGATAATATCCCCAGCACAAGAACCACAAAGAGCCCGCCGACGGTTACGGAAAATTGTATGGTATCCGACCATACGACTGCCTTTAGACCACCCTACATATGAAAAGCATACGCGTGAAAGATGAGAGAGAGAGAGAGAGAGAGAGAGAGAAAGAGAGAGAATGTAAAATTTCAAAACTTGTACAACTTAATTGTTACTGTTCTTACAAAGAGTAAAGATTCAGATTCTATATAAATTCCAAAGTTTTTGCAAGCAAATTTTTTCGATTAATTTCAGGAATGTTAAATCGAAGACGTAAAGGACTGCTTTATTGTGCACTTACAATGCTGGTATAAATGATGCACACGATACAGAGTACCGGTGTTATCGCGTGAACGTTCAGATTACTGACTTGCGCAAAGGCGAGGGCAGGTATATAGATGACAATGGGCAAGTACATGAAGAGCGAGATGGTGAACAGCACCGAAGAAAGGATTCTGACCGGTCTGGTGAACCTGATTTCCAGATACTCAAAAGTGCTGGTTAGTTGCAACTTGTAAAACACAGGCAGGAAAACGTAAGAGGTGATGACGGCAGTGAGAATCGACGTGATCACGCACGCGGCATACTGGCTCCCGTAATGAAAGACCTCCGTGGGTATGCCCAGCAAGCTGATACCCGAGATGTGGCTAAACAATAAGTTTGCGCTATATTCATTTGAGCAGATTAAAAAAATAAAAATGATATGACGGCAACAAGGGAGGGGAAGTTGATCAGACACTTGAAACGATCATTAATCAAGTGATAAAGAGGGAGATGAAATCACTGACCTAGCTGTAATGCTCATCGCAACGGGAAAGCATCCCATCCGTTTACCGCCCAGGAAATACTCCGTTGTGCTGTCTTGTTTGCTGAAGAAGCCAAAGTACACGCCAATGAGAACGCTGACGAGCAACAACAGGCCGAAGAGCGCGTAGTCGAGCCATCCGAACGCAAAGTGATCCAAATTCTCCATTTGGTCAAATGGGATATCGGTGACGAGAGGATTCTCCATCGCTTCTCCCTCGTCTTGCGTCAAGAGCGAATCGAAGTTTGGGTAGAGACCTTTAAGCAGATAGCGCGACACGCGTTACATATATAAGTATCGCGGAGTTCTTTCGCTCGTCTAGTTTCACCTGGTGTAAGAAACGAGGAACAAAACGCAATCTGACGTTGCTGACTTGCAAATACGCTGACGTGCGTTATAATTCTACCGTGATGGAGATTAATTTATAACAGATATGTATGTGATAATGTATGCGCGGGATCCGATGATGAAACGCGCGCGATATCTTGATTAATGATTTTTAGAGTAAACGAAAAGCAAAGGAAACGTGAGAGAACGTGGGAGAGAGTGATGAACTGTACACGCAATCGATCATGTAACGTCAGATTTAATAAACCTGATGGAATCGAGAGGATCGAAGGAAGGCGCGAAGGATCGCGGAAGGACCTAACAGCTATTATGTCACACCATTTGTGTGTCAACGTAGTGGTTCAATTAAATTTATTAAATTACAATTAATCGCAGATATATGCACCTCAATTTTAATACAGAGTAGCGAAGTAGGATAAACTCACTCAAAATAATGTAAGCTTGTACGATACAATCATCGTGACTACTTTCGTCTACAAATACATATTATTACATTACGTGCTCCTTTAAATCTATCTATACTTTCGGTCAAGACTCGGTAACGAAAAGCAACAATTAATTTAATTGCGCCACTTTGCATTAGCGAATTACTGCTACGCGATATTCCTTTGATTTTCGATTCTATTTACACATGTACAAGTTTACAATTCTATGGAATTTTCAGAGATAGGACGAAAAGAGAATGTTGGAATGTTTAAACTCCATATATATACATCAAACCTCTTTCTCAAACTCTGAATCCAAACGACCAAGATAGCAGAAGATTTGGATGCTTGATATCACCGTACAAGGTAATACACGGAGCATAGCAAGATTTGCGATAAGAGGAACCAGACGGAGATTCGACTCGACGACGATGACGACGACGACCACGACGAAGAGAGCAGTCCGAAACGCAGACCGATGCTTCTTCGGAGATGCGCTCGCAAAAGGGAATTCTGAGGTGGGATTTGCGCGCATTGTCGCAGAGGAGCTTCCCACAGATTGTCGTCTCGCGAGCCCAACAGCAGGATGTACTGACCGTTCCAGTTGACACCCAGCTTGGCCCGCAATCCCAACGTCGAGGGCGCCTCGATAGCGCGAGGAACGCAATTTCTCGGCCAGGTGGTGAGCGGCACCCCGGTGAGTTGCCGATCGACACTACAGCGAGTGAATACCGCAACGTCATCAGGAATCAAAATGCTTTCTGCAATATGCAGATCTAGCTCCGTGGTACCGGAAAGGGTGCTCCAGATGAAAAAAGGTTTTCTAGTTGTGATTTCGTCGTATGTCTGACGACCTCGCAACATCGCCGCAAACCTCGATTCATCTATGCTCGTCTGCTCGTCGCGCAAGAGCCGATGAACCCCATCAGTCAGCGATCTTTCTTGTCGTTGTACTTTATTGCCCATTGTAACAAGCCATTTCTCGTCTCTCGGCTCGTTTGCGGTATACAAGTTGTTTCGTAGAGTACCAAGTACAGTTGACGAATCGAAGTTGACGCTCCTTTTAGGTAAGAACCTCGTGGAAACATTGAGTAAACGATGAAGGAAAGTCTCTCGTTCGACTTCTTCGTGACGTCTTTGTCTTCCAGTTCTCTGAACGTAACTTCCAGCTGCAGTTATCGCGTACAAAAACGTCCCACATTGCGGATCATCGTAGTAATCCCAACGACCGGTCCATAATCTATCTCCCGAATGTATCTGAAATTGACGTTTGAACCAGATACCGCCTTCAGAGCTCTCGCATCTTTCACTGTGCCAATAACCTCCGATCAACGCGGGTAAAGCCGCCGTTTGGTGGAGAAGAGGTGGGCTGAATTCGGTGCTCCGAGACACGCCGCTGCATATCGGGCAACCGCTCGCCTGTAATGTTACCATCGTTAGGATCATTAATAAAACCCTCTCGCGATCCATTCTCTTACGGTTCGCTCTTGTTATCCTCATATATTGTCAAATACGCATGCGAACACGATAGAGATACAATGTATTACAGTTAGCCGTTACGCGTATCATTCATCACAAACATCTGTGCTTTTTTTGAATCGTAAAATCAGATTTGTGCGTCTATATTAGATATTAGGGATGCCATCAAGATTCGAGACTTCGAGAATCTCGTCTTGTCTCGTCTCGAATTCGAGACGAGATCGAGACAAGACTTTTGTATTAAGTTTCAAGACGAGACAAGATTTTGGACTCGAGAGTCTCGAAAAATTGTAGAAATTTTTATTCTTTTATAAAATATTTCTAAACTGATATAGAAATTGTAAAAATGATAGAAGGTAACAAAAATTTAATTTCAAAAAATCAAACATTGATAAAAATATATTTGAATATTTTTATAAAATGATTTTTTTAATTTAAAAATTATTTTAGAAAAATTCATAAGTTACAATGCAATTATTCTAACAATTTAAAATGAAGGTTTAAACGGGTTTAAAATTTTCAAATTTTAAATAATAAATGTAATTGTCTTCCTGATACACAGAGATCACATTAAATTATATAATACTTGATATAATATTAAATCGAGTAATACACGAATCATATTATTATTCAAATGCTTCACCATAGCTCTCAAAAAAATCACATCTCTCTCTCTCTCTCTCTCTCTCTCTCTCTGCATAATTTTTAAAAGATAGTCGAACTATACGCATATATATTTTTTAATTAAATCATAATCAAATAAATAATTGTAATAATATTTATGTACATAATTAACGAAATCGATATTGTCAAATTTACTGTTAACGTATTACATGTCGAGAATTTCGAGACAAGACAAGATTTTCGGGTTCGAGATCAAGGCGAGAATATACATTTCGAGATTTTTTTCGAGAAAAGACAAGATTTTCCAAAATCTCGTCTTGTCTCGTCTTGCGGCATCCCTATTAGATATTCCGCAGAAAGAATTCTATGTACAATATTTGAAATAACGTTGTCTGCGTGTAAGCGAATTCTACACAAATTAAAAAATATCTGGACAAACGTACCGTGTCGGCGCGGACCATTGCAGTGGATTGCAAGGAAGTCGGTTTGTAACTCCAACGAGAGTAAACGTTGGGTGCGGGACTGGCCAAAAAAAGTTGAAATTGTGGAAATTGTGGTTTATTGTATCGATCGTTGCCGGACGAGTTTCCGAATGATTTCTTTTGCACTCTCAGCAGTCTCAATTCGGCAAACTCGATCCCAAAAGGCTCTAAACAGTTGATACCGAGCCGCTTCTTCGTAAACGAATGAGCTTGCAGAGAATTGTATATCGGGCCTTGCCACAGCGGCGTCGCCGAGCGTTGCCGCGGTTGCTCGTAAACTACTTCGGGAACGTAAGGCCGCCATTTCGGCTGAGGACCGCAAGTCAAGTTCAATCTGTGCCCAAACTTGTGAGCGACCTGTAATTAATTTTCAGCACATTAACCGATCACAAATGTAGATTTTGTTTCAACATTTTCATTACTTTAATATTTTTCATATTTATGTACTTTAAAAAAAAAAAAAAAAAAAAAAAAAAAAAAAAAAAAAAAAAAAAAACTACTGTTTACACGAATATGAATTGATCTTCTCGGATCTTCTCGAATCACGATTTAGAAAAATGTACCTGTCGATTTAAAGGTACAATATTAATGGTATCCACATGAAGTCTCGTTTCAGTAGCGCCCGTAACGATGGCGGATAATCCCAGCAACTTGATGGAACCTCGAATTGTGACAGTGTGCGTCGCTATGCTGCATGATTCTTCGGCGTAATGATAACGCAACAGGAGAAACGTACCGTTCTCGAAAAATGTGTATTTTCTGATTATATACTCCGGGCCGGCTCGCATTTCGCATCTGCAACAAAAAAAATCATATTGTTTGATTCAAATCGTTTTTAACTTTACATAATCCGTGGAAGAAGGCCAATTACTCTTGAGACAGCCATGTAAAATACAATCTGGAGGGACTATCATCCACGATTGTCTCATGATCCTCCTGTTGAATCTGCTTGATAGCCGTTTCACATTGAACTAATGAATTTTCGGATTCTGGATCTCTGGCCAAAGCATGACTCATTCTTGCTGTAAAACAGATGTAACATAATTTAGCAATGTGACAAGGATGAATATAAATATGTATAGATCTTGTTGTGCGGGTGTGTTTGAGGGGGAAGGGGAGGGGGAGGGCGAGGATCGTCTACCAGCCTTAGAAACTCGTTTGTATATGAGGACACGAGTCGTCAGATAAAAAGACGGCCACCCGCCGCGAGAGTGATGCTCAAAATTTAGAAGTCAAACAGGCATTGGGACGAAAGACGAATGTGTTCACCTATATTGCGCTATATTTAGGTAGTGTGTCTATTGACAAAAAGGAGGATCTTTTACCTGGACGCAATCAAGCTACCAATTACAAGCTAGTCTTTACAACTTTTGCTCTCGCGCGCAACGTCAAAGTTTGATAATTTGGAAATTTTTCACATGAAAAATGAAACTATGCAATACGCGACTAAGATTAATCAGACATTCTATAACTAATGTGACTGCACAAAAAGAGAAATATGTAATAAATTAATTTAAAAAAAAAAAAAAATTTTTTTTTTTTCATTTGATACCTATATTTGTATGTACACGATTCTTCATCTAATGAAAAGGAGAAAAAGGAATAAATTATTTGATTAATTTGAGACACTGGTAAAAATTTAACACGCATGGTATATAAAGGATCGATTCATATACGCAATTAGTACGCATAATTGTATATAAAGTCAATTAAGTGTCATCTCGTGCCAATCGAAGACACGTAGTTTGCAGTAGATTGTTAATTATAAGATAGAAGAAGTTTTGCGAGAAAGAATAGCTGGGTATGCTCTCACGTCTATTTAACATTCGTACGACGTGCAGCGTCTCTCGCGCCTTCGTCATTCCCCTCTTTCCCTGCGATTGTTGCATTTGGTATTCCATGTGCATTGGAACTTGGACAGCGATTGATGCAACGGTGCATCGGTTAGAGACAACGACAACGACGACGACGACGACGATGACGCTGACGCGAATACTTTCGCAATACGTAGCGACTTCAGACTTTCTCTTATAAAAAAATTTTAGGAAATTCAACAAACTGCTAGCGTCTATGTAATGTCAAACTCATTGTTCTCTATTAAAAAAAATTTGCTTCAAATAAAATTACAAATCAAAATATCTAATAATTAACTTTGATGACTTTTGTGCTTTAAAAAGTTTTATTTAGAAATACATGCATATATATATATATA
>QKQZ01043610.1:0-17972 GCA_003595255.1 Solenopsis fugax | reverse complement strand
GTATGTCCAGTAAAATTTTTGCGACGAAATATCAAAAAGCTGGCAAATGGCGACTGATTTTGTCCAGTGGACCTCATGTGACCATTATGTTATTATTTGGAAGTGTGACCTCAACGGGTTAAAAATATCGAATAACGCTTCCTTTATAAGATATTTCAATTTACTTAGTACCTTAATACACTGTGCGAATGCAACGGGCGAAAGAGGTTTCACCTTAAATTTCGCGAATAACATGTCCGGTTCTAGTAGACGATGCTCTTGGATGAGATGCTCAGAGCATGTCGGATTAGCGCTCGTGTGATGCGTGCCAGATTTCCCATTGCTCGTAGAAGGCGAGCAGAGAGAAGAGAGCAGAGCGGATAGTGTCCCCGATATTCCACGTACACGGAGATAGAAAGACACATCAAGTATGTGTGTTTCGCGGCTCTCTTGTAGCTTCTCATAATCGCCTCGTTCCTATACAATCATCCGGAAGCTAAGAGCCTACGACACACGTGACAAGTTCGTCGAGATTGTCCATGTACCACTCGAGACAGCCTACGTCACAGGAGTTCGTTGGGAAAAAAAACCAGACTGCCGCGATACCGTTTCTAGCATAGCCGTGCTCTTTTCCTCCCTTTCTCTTTGTATCCGTGATATATTATTACGTTCAGTCATAGAGACTAATGGTGGGGCGAAACTTACTGTATCGTGAAATTTAAAATTCCGGTATTTTAACATGCCGTGAATGAAAATTATTACGTTGTAAATACAAAAAAAGTACATTTTAACAACGTCTATGAATATCCAGTCTGGAAAAGAAGTTGATTAACATAAAAGCGTTTTACGTAACGAGAAATAGATAAAATATAACAAAAAATATATGTAAAGTGTATAGCCAGTTATTCCTTTACGATAAAATGCAACGGAGAGAAACGGCAAAATACATACGGCACGAATAAAGCACCGAATGACGCAAAATACCATATGTTGCCTTCGAGAAAGGAAAAAAGGCTGCGTCGAAAAAAATGTATATGTTCACGTATCGAGAAAATGATGTGCGTGGTGTCTCTTCTGAATAACACTTAATTCTCATAATGTTTACATATCACTTTCTTCTCTCTTTCCTGGATACTCAGAGATATGCGTTCCCCAATCAGGCGGTCTCGGTCAAGGGGACCTACGGTTCCTTGGTTTCTTGGAAGAAATCGGACACGTGTATCGTATATGTATCACGATTTCTAGGATTATCGAATGGCGCGCACTTTCTTCTTTCTTTCTGCTTGGAAAGCATCGCGCAATTTTTATTCCGAAGTATTTCGATTTCCATACGCGTTTCAGGTTCGGCGTGCGTCATCCTTTCCTCTCTCGCATGGACGTGGGAAAAGTGTCTTTCTGTTTGCCTATTTCTGATCCTAGCCAGAACGATAAGATATCAAAAGTTATATAATTTTATCTATCGAGGAGGAAAAAAATGTTATCTATTGATTACTTATCTCTTTGCTTTCAGTTCTCTCTTTCTCTCTTTTTCCCTCTCTCATCCGGATTTTCTTATGTTAAAATTTCATTCCGTGAAACGACGCGATCCATGACATAATTAATGCAAGGCCTTATTACAGTGACCGGTGCATGCAACTTGAAGACTTTCTCCTTTTCCTCGCGACTGCGTTTAATTACCGTTCAAACAGACTGACTAATAAGGCAATTTCTGAACCCTCGCCTCGCTTCGGAGTGAACAGACTCGTGAATTAATTAGTACATTTGTTTCTAAAACTTGCAATTCTTACGTGTGTACCTGCACATGACGTACCTGTCGCGTCGCGCGAGAACTATAGTGCTTCCGGGAGCGATGAACCTCCGATGTCCGGTGAGTCTTCGCGATAGAAATTACGAAGTTCCATACTGCCCGAAGCGATTAACAATTTCTATACCTTGCTCCACAGCACGTACGTTAGTTCCGCGTCTTATTGAAGAAATAATGAAGTTTCTTGGTTACTAATAAAGAAGTTCGATATGAATGAGATGCAATATAATGCGCGTATTATAGCGAGATATTAAATAAAACGAATTCCTCGGGAGTTATCCAGACGGTAGTTGATGGAAATGAATTGTACGTGACCGAGTAGCGTGTTATTACCGAAGAATCGACTGATATGACCGCAAAGTGGCACAAGGACTGCCAGGTAGATTTCCTTCCTTAGAAGGTACCGTAGAAATCTCGTTCTGATACACACATCTCTTTACGATCAATGGGTCAGTCAAGTCGGCTGTTGAGAAAGAAAGAGAAAGAGAATAACCCCTTTCTTCTTATGAAGACAGATGCTTTGTGTAAAATTATGGCCATTTGTAAATCTCTTTGTCAATAATTCATACAAAAGCCGCAAGAAACACAACATCTTTCTATGATGCATTCATTTTCACGATGAGAAAACAAATCCGATGAATAACCGGTTGATCTAACGCGAATAAATTGAAGTGAATCATTCGGTTACACTGAGAGAAATGTTTGGTAAAATCAACCAAAGTTTGGTTGAATAGTGATCAAATGAATTTTATAGTGATAGTTATTAAATATATAGTTGTTTTGACCAAACAATTTGTAGTCTTAACCAAATAATTATTTTCTTACAACAAATTACAAAAAGTTTTGTTAAATGTAACTAAGTTTTTGGTACCAATAACTATAAAATTCATTTGATCACTATTCTACCAAACGATTTCTCTCAGTGTAGCTTCGCTTCAATTTACTAGCGTTGTATTAACCAGTTATTTGTTTTCAAAAATTTACGAAATTTTTAAGATATTTCTTCGACATGCCACACTGTGGAAATATCGTTGTGAAAATGAATAAATCTGAGACAGCTTCGGTCGAAATGTCGCAAAAGAGCACATATGCACAAGCAATCAGCAGAATGTGCGCCTTAGCTTGGATCGCCTTGAAAGTTTCAACGGAAAAGGTTACCACCGTTTAACACGCCGTAAGAAGCAACGTTAACGATACTCAGAGATATCGAAGTCTCTTAGTAAGAACGAATCGTCCGTGTTCGCGATGCAACCATTTTTGGTTTCGTTACTTCTTTCCGTACCACAATAATTAATTGCGATTGCGACACTGACAAAGTAGTCGCTTCGCAAATTCGTCTTTATTCGGTTTCTCGGCGACGTGCACGCCTACATAGATCGTTAATATTCGTTTACGCTTTGTATTGTTATCTTCCCTTCATTCACGCCTACGCGAGTCGCACCTTTTCTGCAAGAATGATTTGAAAATTATTTTGGGGAAAGAGATATAATAGAAGGTTAGCATTATTATTATATTAATATTATGTTGTTAATATAATATTGATTTTCAATTTAATATCATAATATTACTTTTCTTGTTCAACTTCTTAACTGTATTTCAAGAAATTTTCAATTGAAAATTCGTTCGCAGTTTGATGAACTTGAAAAGATATAATATAGAATTACAGAAGAAACTTCACATCAGTCTATGTTATTTAAAAATTATTACAATATTTAAAGATAAGCGCAGTCACAAAGTATTATTATTGATAAAACCATTACAACTTAAAATACAATATTTTTAATTTCCAATTTTGAATTTCATCTCTTTAATGTCGGACAAAATATAATTAAGATGTGTCTCTTTTATCGGATAATTTTGTAAAAATGATAATAAAATTAAGCGTTCTAATGTGTAAATTTAATACTTTAACTTAAGTTGGAGAACTTTCAGAATTGAAATGAAAATTATAAATACAGGAATCGCAATAATCTGAAATCAATCTGATAATCTCTAAATTGTGTTACGTGTAAATTAAGTAAATATTTTATTTAATTGCAAAGAATATAATTCAATTACGTATTAATCATCACCATAAAATATTCAATAGAGCAACGTATACACGGTAAAATAATTCAAGCTGAACTTATTTTTCAGATGGTTTTTTTTTTAATCAAAATTTCCAATTCTAAGCATTACGCGGCTCGAGATTAATAAAGAAATATCGCGTTGATTACATACTTCTATTTGAATTTCTAAAGTGTTAGCACACAATACCACACACTTTCGGACTGAAAGTACATTTACGTTCCAGAGAAATTCCTCTTGGCATTCCTCAACTTTCCATAGGCATTAGTAAAGACAATATTCAATTTTTATTGCTACCGCGATCGCGGTATTCGCTGTCAACAGCAACTTGATTAAATGTGTGCTCACGTTACATCATGACCGCTATCGAGATATGGCACACCGATGAGCGATAGATATTTTTATGGAAAATACCGTTTTTCCAGGAAACGCTGCCACGATGAAATGCAGAAATTTTGAATTCGGAAAATTTTCACGAGGAAAACACGAGACGTGTGATGTCACATTATAATAACATAATAGTTTTCACAGTGACTTGCACTATCGTGACGTGTGTGACGCTAACGCGATGACAAACGTCGTGATATACTGTATCTCGATACAGCTACCAATTCGATTAATTCACAGATAACTGATAATTACGCGATCGTGCGCGGAGCTTCGACGATCATCGAAACGGAACGTTACACCGAATATCTTACAGTAAGTAATCGAAATTTTTACATCTTTCCATTATTTTGTCTCGAGAAAATTATCTCGTCTGGAGAAGTAAATCGAGAGCTATGCCTAAATAATTCTTACGCCTTTCTAGAGTATTTCCCCGGCGATCTGCGCGGCTTTCTATTCGGAATTTGGCGTCGCAGTGCGAGACCGCGCACATGCGACTCGCGGCGGCGCGTGCGTACGTGTTTACGTGCACGCGTGTGTGCGAGCGCGAGCTGCCAAAGAGGTCAATGCCTCTTTCTCTCGTTCATTTACCACGGATGTTCCGATCGCGCTGTCTACGGTGCGAAATCGCAAGCGATATCGGAACTTTGATTTCGGTCACGGGGGACAATGAACCGACAAAAGGATGTCGCGCATCGTCAAGAGCTTACTCCCAGCCGTTTCAAAATCCAGACACGAGAAAGCAAGAGATACGCGATGGATTAGGCCATTAAACAATTTCTTCAGTATTTCAGCTTTTCACATAAACTCCTCGCATGTCGCGCATAAGAAAGTTCCATTTTAAAAATTATTTCAAACGACATAACAAATGGTAAGATTTCTAAAATTGATTCTAATTAAATTAATTTAAAGTTTTGAGAATATGTTAATACATAATTTGAACTGCGTGTATATAATCAATTTTTTATAATTTCTCTCTTAATTTATATTTTTAAGAAAAATTAATCGAAATATTAATCTAGCATTTAATTTAGAATTTTAACTACACAGAAAAAAAATAATATCAAATCAACAATTCATTGTTTCATATACAAGCAAGAATATAAAATCTCCTTGGAACTATTTATAATCTCAAAGAGACAATTTGCTAACATAAAGAAATTTTGTTTCTTCATATAAACAAATTATGTCTGATCAAGATTATGAAATTCTTCCAAGAAGATTTTATATTCTTGCTTATATATAAAACAATGAATTGTTGATTTGATAGTCATTTTTTTCTGTGTAATAAATAAAAATTGATTTTGACAATTTTGACAGTAAATTGACAGTAACAAAGTTACAAATATTAAAATTATAATTTATAGTAATTGTTATTATTATTGTTGTTGTTGTTTTTATTTGCAATGCGTGTTCATAGAATTCATAGAATTTTTAGAAGCATTAAGGCAATTGCGCGTTCTAAGAGAATTGATAGTGTCGAACCCAAGTTTCTTTCTAGACTATTCGTTATCGTATTATCGTAATTTGATATGAATGACGATGCAACAGGTAGATGCGCCAGTAAATTATAAAATTGCGCAGCGTGGTCGTGTGGGATAAGGAAGTAAATACGCGTAAGAATACGCGCGCATTCGCGAACGTGCGCTCGTGTTCGTCAAACACGCTGCGGAGTCGACGCACGTGACATTCTGGAAGAAGTCCGCAATCGGAGACCATTGCCTGAAGTACGTGTACGGGGCAAAGTTCCGCTACGTGCCAGAGCGTTTGGCATTGGCTGCTGAAGAAACGCGAATGAATCCACGTACCCGAGCCGAGCTGAGCCGGAATATTCGTCCCGACATAAACTCTCACACCCTCCACTGAAACTATCTCTGAATATTGCATTTTTTTTTGTACACTGAGAGAAATCGTTTGGTAAGATCAACTAAAGTTTGGTTGAATAGTGATCAAATGAATTTTGTAGTTACTGGTACCAAAAACTAAGTTACATTTAACAAAACTTTTTGTAATTTGTTGTATGAAAATAATTATTTGGTTAAGGCTACAAATTATTTGGTCAAAACAACTATATATTTAGTAATTATAACTATAAAATTCATTTGATCATTATTCAACCAAACTTTGGTTGATTTTACCTAACATTTCTCTCAGTGTATATCTATTGAAATACTCTTGTACAAATAAAATTCTAAAAAAAAAAAAATACCGTTCGCTCGTTAAATTTTCTTTGAACACGAAAGATTTGACTGCGATATCGCCGGCAGGGTGAATGAATCTTCCTAAGCCGCGGTTCAGTAACGTGACTGTTTTCGGCGTGTGTTCATTAAGCCGGTTCCTCCGCGCATTAATTAGACACGGTGCTGGGCTAATTCGCTTCAATTCGGCAGCCTCGATAATAAGTGAAAGTCTCGCGGTGGGCGCATTTCGCGCCGTGTCCGCGACAAGATCCCGCTTTCGTGCACGCGGCATTGACACTGACGTGAAGCTTGTATTCACGCCTTCGCGCATTCACGCGCTATTAGCCCGCCCGTGGTGCAGCGTTTCCCAATTTCTTTCGCCACGGCCGTAAGAATTCTTTTACGCGGGGCGGAAAAAAGCGGCTCGCGAGTAAACCAATCGTTTCGTTTGATAACAAACAAACGAACGTCTTTAATTCCGGAAAACGAATGGGATCATTCTGGCGAACAAATAAACACCCAGAGGTAACCGAGGCGAGAGCATTCTTTTTATCGTAATGAGAATCTTCCGGCGTGCCGGCACTTCTCGTTTAATTTCTCCCCAGCTATCGGTATGTTTTACAGAAACTCTTCAATTGTTTTCGTCGCGTTACCCGCTAGCTTGTTATCTTTAACAGCATCGCTCAATTGACGGGAGGGTAGAGCCGTTGGGAGAGCCGCGATGAAAAATTGCTTTCACTCGCTTTCCCACGAGCCGCCCTCTGCATTTTCTGCTTGGGGTTTCCTTTACGCGTTGCCACCTTCTCTTTGGCTCTCCAATCGTCATTAAGTAATTTAGTATCGAATGCTTGGACATGTAATAAAATCCGCGCAGTTTCTGTTCACAGTCTCTAAATCACAATCACCACGAGGCATCTTCCCGAGAAAGCGAAATATAATTGCCTTCGACGAACGCTATCCCGTTAAACCTTCTCCACATTCTCCCGGAATAATTTTCATTGCTTTTTTTTCTCGTCATCTTCTCTTCCTCTTTTCGTTTACTTAACGTCTAGTGTTTCTTTACGCTTTATTGCTAGTACTATTGGGTGTGTAAGTCTCTAAGCTATCATCGAGCGTGGAAAGTATCGATTCCATGCTCGAGAGAGAAATGACATCGTAATATTTCAACTCAGCGTCTAAAGTCGGCTGTTTCTCAATATTGATAATTTTTTTCTTCGAAGCTTACGCCCTGTTAAGCATAATATGAATAACAAGGGTGTTTCGTCACGGCTATATTTGAAGCATAATATTTCACTGTATATACTAATTAAATTACTGAATTGATGAAATTAATAATTATTTAATTAAGTAAATCTCTCTTTTATCCTATCATCAAATTGGTTGCATAATTCTATATTACTGGATTGACGATACGTCTCACGATAAAACCAGAGTCGCATAATTACAAAAGAATTACAAAAGTAAAGAATTGTTCACGTGAAAGAGCCAGGATATATGTTTGCTTCCTGCTTTTACATCTAAGCACACGGTTTTGCTTCTATTTTATGAAAAGAAAAAGATACTTCCCTCATTTTTATTCATATATCTATTGTTGCGTGATATGTGAATCTGTTCCTTATAGCACTATCAGGCAGAATCAGTGTGCTAATTGTTCTTTTACTTATGTGGAAAAACTCGTTGCTGCAACGCTCGCTCAACTTCCCGATTAACCGCCTAAGACAATACAAGACTCCTCTATCTCGAAGCTAAGCAGTGTCGTTCGGCAGAGATGACCTTTGAGCTGCAACGCTGGCATTTTACTCTCAGAAAAATCAGGGGAAAGCGTTTCGAAACAAAAGCACGTTACAATCCTGAGTTTCTTCGTTCCTAAATCCCCAGCATCCAATAAACTAATAATTCGAATATATTCGTGAATAACGAAAAAAAAATTTTTTTAATTTAATTTCTTTTTAATTTACTTAATTATGATTGAGAAAATTATTTGCGTGATTCACGTATGAATTATTAATTAGTTTACTACTAAATATTAGAAATAAATAAATAAGAATAAAATTAAAATTAAAATTATACAGAGAATAAAGAAGTTACTAATACTTTATCTATTCTTGCGTTGCATCGGGTCATTGTGAGAGCATCTCGAGCTCATCGCGCTGTGTGGCTTAAATGCGTCCGGTTGAAAAATGTTATAAAAACAGGCGGGGTGCTAAATTTAGAATTCAACTCGAAGAGCCTACATGTGATTTTTCCTACATACGAGAATCGTCTCGTACTCCGTGCTCGCGTTCCACGCCGCAGCTTATTTTTGGCATCTTGATAATATGAAAAAAAAGTGAAACAACCTTGTTACGGCGCGACGTCGAAAAGTTATATTTGAACACAAGAGATGACATTTTGTTCTGACCAGGAAAAAACACGCATAATTATTATTTATTAATAAACAAAAATAATTATTTCCCATAATTTTTATACAAAATATAACTAGTTATTTTACTAAAAAAAAAAACTCATTTTCCCAAGAGCGTCACAAATAAAACTCATTTAGAAACTGCTAATATCTTGCTATCCATTCTGAAAAATCTAAATTTTCCAAACTATTTACAATACTCTTTTCAAAAATTAATAAGTTGAAAAGTTTAGCTAAGAGAATCTTTCTTCAAAATTAAGGAGACATCGCGAAATTGGTAGGGAAAGCGTACGTGTATTGCATGTTTACAAGACACTCGATTGAAAGTTTGATCGGTGATAGATGCATCGCGTGAAGACGCTTTATGTTCTTGCGAAACATCACCAGAGAGCGACGATCGAGCAAAGATTTCGCCACCTGAAAACTGATTCAATCTACGTAATTATTAAATTACGCGGCTTTCACAGCTAACGGCCACGCATCATCCTTGGACAATTAACACAGAGAGCTATTAATTTGATGAAGTCATCCGCGCACGATGTCCGATAATTCGCCCCCAGAGAATATCGATCCGAGACGTTGATCGATGTTGAAATCATCTAGAAATGAACGGATGAACCGTCTCGCCTAATCGCACAGCTGCGAAATCGGAATACTATTGCCGTTAGCAGTGCACATTACAACTTGCCGAGTATTGCATCACACGGAGAAAAGCATTGCAAGGTTTCATTACGAAGTAAAATCGAAGCAAGATGAGAAATGTGCAAGAATGATCGACGGAAGTATCTCTTAATATTCGAGATCGCTCGAATTCCCGAAAGAAAATTATTTCTCAAAATTTTTCAAACTGTACTTGCTTAAATATTTATATGAAATTGTCACGACAAAAAAAAACATGTTAAATATCAATATAAAACAAAATTCAATAAATTTTATTTATAAAAAATAATAGCAAAATAATAAAAACAAAAAAAAATAAATCAAAGCTATTTTTTTAAATTGATTCATTTTTTTATTGTTATTATTTTGCAAAAGAATCCTACGTTTCGAAGGATGGAAAATTCAAAGCTATGACATCGTGATCAGCCATTAGACGCGATCTCTCGCGTCATGTACGACAAGTACTCGTTCTTGCAATAGCATGCTATCGCGGAAAATAAACGCTCACGTCCGCGCCAGACAGGCGTTTCCTTCTTCGCGATCGAAACCTTCGAATGAACGTCGAGACCTTCCAACGAACACCCCCCCGCCGTACCAACTTTCGTTCATTGAAGAAGAAGCACGACTATACAAGATTTTCTTCTCTACTACGTGCAAATTCTCTCACGTATCGGTCCTCGGCAAGTTGCAAGCAATAAAGAACAATGCAGCTGCATGAGGCTCGCGCGAGAGTCTAACTCTCCGTTCCATTTAATTCTTTCGCTGTTAAATATCCCAATTAAAGCATGATTCGCAGATTTATCTCTTATTCAAATACAGGAGTACTGTTATATCAATTCAGCGAAAACATTTAATTAAAAATTTTACCCAAAGATGTTATCTGCCCCTCTCTCTACATATCTAGTTTTTTTTATTTCTTATGAGATAATTATTGACATTATAACGGCCGCACGCGCGTTAAAATCATGCGACGAAAAATGCGAGAACTATGAAATCAAGTGCTACTTCTTGCACCAAAGAAAAGAGAAAAAAAAAATAATTTTATATACTCTAAACTCTTGGCACGAAACGCGATCGTAATATATTTCATTTTGTTTTAGAATTATGGATCTCTATATAAATACATGAATTTAGGTAAATATTAACAAAATCAGCGCGTAAATTTACTTTCTGGTTTCACTATCTCCATTGTGAGACACGAGTGCACGATAAAAGCAATGATAAACACGTCGAACTTTCCACACACGACAGCAGTTTCCGGGGCGTTTCCCGATGATGAGTAGAAAATCTCGACGAGAGGCGCGATGGGGCGTGCATTGGAAGGATGTGCATTTCATTTTTGCTTCCGGCTGACAGTCCGCGCTGAGAGCTTCATTCGCGCTTGCACTTTTCATTTCTTCATCGACAGGTCGCGAGTGTTAAGTCAACGAGAGAAGATCTCCTCCCCTCCCTCCCTCCTCCACCCAATAGGGCCTCGTAAAAGCAGGAAAAGCGAATTCTTTCGGCACAGCGCGAAACCTTCCGTTGCGGAGAGATGAGATTCTGCGACTGATCGTTCTTATCTTCAGCCATAAATCACCCGCTCTCACTGCCACTTAGATTATGCGCTAATTATATAGAAAGTCTGAAAACGCGAGCGGCAGATGCATTATTAATTTCTTTAACGATACTAATTGCGGCGATATTGTGCGGGTGTGTATGTATTTCTTTCTTTCTCTCCTCACATCCGGAAACTAATTTCATACGTAAAACGATGTATTAGGGAATCCTCGTGCTCGTACAATGCCGCAACACGTCGCGGACTAATTGCAAGTATTTTATACTGCAAGTACATGAAGCGTCTATTTTTCAATAACGATGATTTCTACACCGAGCACAAGTGAAACTTTTCACTGACGCGCGAAATCCACCGCGCGGTCATGATTTTGCGGGTAGAGATATGACTCGTTTCCGTTTTGATTATACTGATGTAAGACGAAGAAAGAACAATCGTAGAAACCACAGCTGTGTACATTAATCGGCCGAGCTCGGCGGGCTTGCATTTTGTAAGAAGCCTTAACGAGTCGTATGGTGTGTTATGGCACGTCCACGGCGCGCGGCGTCGGAATGCGTATGTAGGAGTTGGAAATGTTCCTTACGTAGCGCTATCAAGTAACGTGAGACTTTGCATTCTACGCTGATCGCGGTACAACCGTAACGTAATATTCCATATCGAGACGCAGAAAAATTTCACAATGCCACTGCTTATGCGTGAATGACGCGAACGCGGTTTCGAGCATAATCGCCGGCGCGCATTGCAATTATTCGTGTACTTTCACTAGCAGTTTAAATGGCTGGCTCTCAATGGCATGTCGATACTTCGGGAGTCTGCGAACGTTCCTTCGCATTTCCAACTGATAGAAGAGAGAACAAGTTACGCGCGCTCGCTCTTTCCCCGTTTGTGCGCTCTGGATTTGCCCGCCAAACGAGTAAAAAATATCTTATGTACTCATGTGCGCTTTATAAAATGCAAATCGCGGTGTGTTGTGAAATCACAACGAGTGGCCTGCGCACGTAAATCGTTCGTATATTATTAGCGGAAAATATCGCGCAAACAGAATTGATTAATTGCGAGTTGATAAGCAAGAGAGATGTGGAGTCTAGAAAGTACTCGTACCTAGACACAATAAAAATTCGGCTGGAGATAAAACAAGTTGAATGCCATTTTGCATCTGTCATGAAATGATTCTTGCCGGAACGCGACTAATTTAATAGCATGTAAACATAGATAATTAACCGTGGATTGATAAATGACAGGCTGTCTAGAATGAGCTGGACTTGAGCGAGTCCACTGCGCACATGGAAATCCGCTGGAGAATGGAACGAGTCAAGCTGAGGTTTACCCATTCCGCGTTTATCGTGTAAAAGAATTCTCTATTCATTACAATGCAAATAGAATGCATTAACAATTTCTCTGTTTTGCTTCCTCCTAAGTATATTTAAACTGTAGAAAAACACCTCCACCGCAGACATAAAAGATATTCGCAAATATAATGACTGAATAATTTTTCCTTTTAATTTCCTAGGCGTGTACACAATGCGATTCCTCTCCTCAAATTTTTATAATCTGTTTCAGGGACATTCTATGCATTACGCATTTTCGTGATATGCACTTATGCGCGAATAATCCCAACCGATTGAGACGTTATGAATAGAGCTATTATTATTAGGTAATAATGACTTGGTTCATAGCATTGTGCAAGTTATGCTTAAAGAGAATTCAAGCGTTGTTCGGGAGAAGAATGAGTAAGGCGTAGTCAAGAGTCATCGCGAATGACATTAAGTGGAATACATTCCGCTTCATAATAAAAACCTGAGCTACGTCGATCTTTCTTCGTAGTTTTGAGTTATTCTCAATCGTAAATGAAAAATGAAAAAAATGTTTTATTCGATAACAGATATTTGACAAGAAATAAAGCAACAGACTTCGTGAAAGAGGAAAATTATGGAAGAGAAATTACAGATATAACACGGACATTGTTAATATCTTTTTGTCCTTCATGAAAAGAACCCTGGGGGACCTTGGTCGCACGTGACGTATCGTAAGAGACAATGACAATGCGGTAGCAGCGCAAAACGTGGCATTAAACGCAAGAGCGATTTAAAGATTTATTCGTGCGTAAATCCAGGCGCACGTGCGCACCAAGTATCGCGTGCGCATACGCGGTTTGTTCGAAAGTAGAAGCTGCAAGTTTTATCACGTGGCGTTACATTAATCGGGCACTTTATCACAACGGCGGACAGTACGCAATAGTGCGTCGCGAAAAAAAAATGTGCTTGCGAAAGCCCAACAGGAAGTCGGGCCGAAGTGAAATCTGAAGGGTAATACCACAAAAAATCAGATTTAGATTAATTGTTAATTCACCAGAGATTACATTAAGAGAAAAAAAAAACGGTTTCAATTACCATATTACATAATTTAACTATAATTTATAGTCATTTTTGCTAATATACTCGTATATTTGTAGCTGTTTTAATCATGCAAATTATAGATTGACTAATAATTATTATTTCTACATAAGTAGTAGTAACTGAATAAAGAAATAGTTATATTCATTATAATTGTAATTGCATTTGTACATAAAAATAGTCATTTTATTTTTATCATTCATATTTTGATATTTTATATTGATATTAATATTTAAAAATATTATAACTTTTATAGTAAAGTTTTTTTGCATAGTTGATACAACTATAAACATAGGTAATGTTATCATTAACATTATGGCAGTAATAACTGCAAAAATGGAGCTCCTGGCCATAATTATTTTACCATGCAATTGTAGTCGGAAATACCAACCACTTTTCTCTCAGTGTAGAATCCTGGGAACGCAAATGTTTTGTTCTGTTATTTATTTATATCATACTCTACGTAGGCAAAAAAATAAAACAAATAATTCTATCTTATAAAGATTTTACTTCTTAATGGAAGTTAAAAAAGCCGTTATTAACGCAGAGTTTCAAGAATAATTAATAAAATTAAGCAAAGACGCTCAAGATCACTTTGATATTTTTTTTATTACGTGTCTGCATAAGCATACAAAATTTAACGCAAAATATTCAATGATGGCCATCAAGCGTGTGTACACACACACACACACACACACACACACACACACACACACACACACACACACACACTGTTTACTGTACATCAGTTTCCAATAAAAGTTTTATACGTGCAGTTAACTGTACATTGATGAGAAACGTTAAATCAAAGTTTGATGTTAGACATCTTATCGAATTAATCTCACCAGTGCGATAATGGATATATTTCTAGTAATATTTTTTCTTATTCTTTAATATTTTTATAAAACTCAACAAATATAAATGAAACACTTTAAGTTCTCTTTCTTGTAAAATAAATTTTAACTGCTCTCTTATCGTTCCTTCAGTTATTTTTATTGCTGCATTGTTTTTTTCTCAGCGATTTATATTTGTTTGGCAGTAAAATGTGTTTCATAAAAGTTTCTTATCTGATGTTGATTTTTTTTAGTCTTAAGGACATAGATACAGATATATACATTTCTTTGATTGTACACACATGTACATTCTACCTTTCTCTATCTCATGTGTAAGAGAAAATATTTTGGAATTCATATAGGTTCATTAGCAAATTTCTCTTCTGCATTTTCTTCCTTTATTGCGTTAGCGTACGCGTTGCACGCACAGAAACGATAATTTTGAATGAGGATTATCACCGGCAAGTAAGTATACCGGTGGAATTCCATCAGTTTACGATTCCTACATGCGTCATGAGCGTGCTTATCTCGTATTTGTTCTGGATCACACGTCGTCTACTCAACGGAAAATAAAAAAGGAAAAGGAAGTGATACGCGCCCATGAATTTTCCGTTTTGCCTCGAATCTGCTTTCCGAGCACGATCCGGAATGTCGTGATTCTCACTTATGATTACCACTATGCAGCGCAGTAGAGGGAATTAATTCTACACACGATTTAAGAACCGACCTTAAACGTCCAACTTTATTATAGGAGGCGGATCTTACAGAAGAACGCGGGACTCGACTCGCTCCGACTCCGAATTCCTCCGTACGAATTTTGCAGAGCCTCTTGCCGGTAAGATAAACGAAAGATTCTTACTTTTCTTTTCCTCTTAGACTCTCAGGGATCACCCGGCATGGCGCATTCCGCTTCGGCAGCAGAATAATCCCGTTGATGAAAGACGAAGGCGAGCCCCGTGCCGGGTCAAGTTCTCGTCACCAAGTTAGTACACCGCACAGAATAGAATGAGAAGATTAAAAAAAAAAAAAAAAAGAGAGAAGAGGAGAAGAGAAGAAGCAAGACGCCCACGCGATCGCGCCGCGCAGTCGAGAGCGACTCGCCGACTGCGACTGCGACTGAGTGACTGACTGACCGACTCCTCCGGCCGCTCCGGTCTCGGCGTGTACCGTCACCGCACTTGCATCGACACACGTACACCATGCGCCTGGCATCCGAGCGCTCCCCGCCCGTGCCTCCGCAGGCCTTTCGTTTCCAGTTCCATTCCAAAGCCCGACCCAACGTGGCCCCAACGTGCCTTTTGTTGCATCTCGTCCGCTTCGCTTCGCTCCGCTCAACTCCGCGCGCGCGCGCGCGCTCCGGCCGCTCTTCCGACCGCGGACCGGTTCAACGCGTTATCTCTCCCTGCGTCGCTTTGGACCGCTCTACATACGAGACGGAGATCTGCCGAGTGTAATTAACCCGTAGAACCGATCGTCGCCGATTCGAAGCTAAGCTTAGTTAAGCGAGCTTTCTTTCTTCGTCGATTTAAAAAAAAAAAAAATGTGACAGCGAGTTGCAAAGACTGTCGCTGCAATCAGATTTTAATCGCGTTTGCTCCGCGTAATGTAATTAGACATGTGGAGTTATTAATGCCCATCAGATTCTTTATCTAAATCGCAGTCACCAATTGACAGCCTTTTTCTTTATACATTTGATGTTCGTTTTTAAGCAATAAATAACTAGTTTCACCTCAACACACTTATTCGTAAGAAAAGAATATTGCAATTTTGTTTTACTCAAAACAACTCTTCGCCAACTACTTTCTTCATTTACATTCAGAATAGATAAGTATATAATCATCGTGAGCTGACAGAAAAATCAAGTATCGAATATACACACGAGTTACGTTCTAACGAGTTTATAATTTATGATGATGATGATGCTATTCGGTATGGCACGTCCAAAAACCGGTACTTTATAACTATAGTGCAGTACGGCTTCAAGCCGAAACGTGAAACCTCGATAACAACCTTGCTGTATAATCGATTCTGACGCATCGAGTTGCATCGGAGCACCTCGACCGTGGACAGCACGTGAACTTACGGTGAAAGAGTTTCCTCAAAAATATAAACACGTTAAATAAACGAGGAAACAAGATAATTATAAAATGCTATAAAATTCGCCACTATTATCTTGTTTATGTAAATTCCTGCGAGCGCTCTAAACGACGAAATTTGATTCTGGTCAACGTATGTTGCGTAGAATTTCGATCAGTTCTTAATATTAAATCTGATCAAATTAAATAAATAAAATATGGACTTTTTTAAAAGTAAATTTGAAATGTCTGGATTATTTTAGAAGCAAAAACAAACTAATCGAGATACGTTTATTGAAATTCAGAACTATTCAAATTAATTGTAAAATCTATGGTCAATCGAATATTTTTACCGCATTTTTCATACTCCAGTTGAATTGGAACATGCTCCACATACTCATAACTCAAGGCCGTGGACCTCAGCAATCCGTATTGCTAGGCAACCCGATATACTTCTTTGCAAAGAAGTTGCTCATCTACCTCATCAAACACGCGCGTTATTTAATTATTAGGAATTAGTTTAATTATATATTTTGTAACTGTTAATTAATTGAAACCTTCTCTGTTTTGAAAAAATTTAATACTAAATTTTAAATGATATTAAACTATAAATTATGAGAAAGGTACTTTATACATTTCATTTAAATATCTCAATAAGAGAGCATAATACATTTAATTTATTATTATTATTATATAAATGTGAGTTAAGTACATCTTTTAATGTAAAAAAATTTTTAATCGATTACATTTTAATTGTAACCTATAAATATATTTAAATATTTAATTTTACTTTTGCATAGTTAATATAAATATAAAATTAAGCCGTATAATGTTACGTTAAAAATTGTGAAATATATGCAGGCAAACCTTTATATATATTATATATGTATGTATAAATAGGCTTGCTTTATTTACATTTTATGACATAACAATATTTCTTATTCTATCATATATATTTGGTTCATTACTATCTCTTATATACAAGTCAGAAGTTCTCTGTAAAATGTCGGATCCGATATCCTGCTGCGGTGTATTTACATTACAATTGCCTTCACTTTCATCGTCGACATTTAAATTACTCAACTTTTGCGTTACATCAGGTCTGATATGCACGGAATCTTCGGAAATGTTTTCTTGTATGGGGTTTCTGTAATTACGATCATAAATTGACACCGTTGACATGCTTCTTACACAATCTATGTCTACTTGCGGGTCTGCCGTAATTTTCAATGTCTCAAAGTTTATTGTAGCCTCTGAAGTAGAGTGCATATTGTACAATGGGCACGAGAAACTACCGGGTCTCTTCTTGAAACTTTTCAATCTCTCAAATTTTATTGGAGCCTCCGAAGTAGAGTGCATATTGTCCCATTTCCTGCGTACAAACTTCACTGTAAAAAAGATGTGTTAAAACAACATACATTAGGGCATGTTAAAGTGTCTCCACTTTTAACTGCCAGTTTTGTGTATTAAAAGTGAATACATATTCTATACATATATCCAAGGTTGGGTAATTAATAAATTTTTTTAACTAAATTAAGTTAAAGTTGATGGCACATAAAATTAATTTAATTAACGTTAAAAGTTATATGAATAAAAAATTAACTCAGTTAAAGCTACATTAAGATTAAATTAACT
>QKQZ01043606.1:0-47531 GCA_003595255.1 Solenopsis fugax | reverse complement strand
CGATAGTGGCGCCATCGGGCGGTGAGGCTAAGTACTTATCGGACCACCCTCGTATGTACATATTTCTTGTTTATATTCTATTCTTCTTTCGTACCAATGTTTTATAATCTTTTCACTATTAGTCATAGAAATTGGATGACAAATGATTAACTGACAGATTTAAATCATCGCGCGACATCTCGATTTTTTTGCCAATGCAATGATTTATTAACGAGAATTTACGATGTACATTTTTTTATATTTAACCCACAATTTCGATCCGTAATACCGCCACAGTTTATTTTCATTTTATTCGTATTGCTATGTTAAATTTTTATTTATGAGAACCTATCTATAGCTCACCTATCTATAGCTTTTAAGCTCATGTTTTCCGATAGGCAGTACTATGAGCATCCTCATACTTGAAGAACTTGATGAACGAAATGAAGAATGAAAGAAAACGGCGATAACGTTACGAGTTAATAATCAATCTGATTAAATCGTACAAAATGAGCGAACTATGTATAAACTCGCTTTGGTTCAGATATAAATGGATAAATGATATCAACTAGATGCACAGCGAAAGAATCTATGAAAATTGTGGAAGCGTATTCTTTCTTAATTATTTATAGCTTCGTTTGATCTATCAGGACACATAAGTACAGTTTACAATAACGAAGGTCTATCGAAAACTTTTTCACAAATGTCGATGAGTGTTATGTGAATCTTGCGTCGTCGTGTGTAATGAGAATTAATTATAACATTATATTTTGAAAAGCATTACGTAATTATAATACTACTTTGAATAAATCAATTTATATTATAATAATCATCTCAAAAGCTAACTAGCTCGAAAACATTTGTTTACTTATTCTCTCACTTGGGAAACGAAGTTGTATTCATCTAAGTACGTTTATAAGTATAAATATCGACTAATTATTTGCACTTTAAATTTGCTAATTAAAAGTTTTATTAAATATGAGATATCCCAATGATAATTGTGTTTCTTTTATCATCTTCTCTTTTATAGAGCTACAGAATGATCCATAGAAAATTTATTAATTTGTATTTTAAAATACAATAATTTACAACTATTTTTATTTTTTTTCTGAGTCATTGAATTATATGTACTATACATACCATTATGTGGTGATTTATCTTGTAAAAATTTTCTAGGAATAACATTTTTTTGTTACTTATGCTAGTAGTCAGTGGTTTCAATAAAATTGTAATTCATAAAAAATCAGAAAAGAATTCTCATTACTTTATCTAAAAATATAATAAAAAATAATTTTCTCACAGACCATTCTGTATTAACGTTTTGTAAGATTGAATCTCGGGATATCTAATAATTAAGAAAAACAAAATATGTAAGCGTATACTAATTTCTGAGAACAGCACCTATTTGCGATTTGATTGAAATGATATGTGCATGAACAGTCCGACATGTATTCGAGGACGATAATAATTACGGCACCAGCGACTAATACGCACCTTATATTGATATGAAATGTAATAATATAATCACAATAAGTAATAAACTAACATAGCTGCTATACATGTTATCGATACGAACGATAGTAATAAAAATTCTTTCGTTATTTAATATGCATTCGAACTCGCTCTTTTGACTGCCTATTGTCTAAAAATATATATCATGGCTAACGAAGGGATCAAGAGTCGAGTCTTATGCTTATGTAGAGGAACCATTTTTCAAATAATAAAATAAAAAACAGAAATATCACATGGAAAAATATTAAATTTTCTGTTTTTACGACATTTTAGTAGAATTATCATTATTCTTGTAAGAGAATCTATAACTATACATCAACAAAATAAAAATGTAAAAGAATTGTTTCCATATATTAGCACGTATAAACAAAATAAAAAAAAGTATTTCTACAAATTCTCAATGCCGAATATTTTTCCGAAATCAAAGATTTTCAGATGGGAAACAATTAGAGAAAAAGAATAATGCAGGAAAATAGAGAAAAGTAGAGGAAGTTCGTTACTTATCACATATCGCTCTATATATTTACAATATTAATTACAACAAATAGAAAATATGTAGGAACGGAAGCAATAAGAAAGAAAATAATAGAAGCAGATATTAGCGTAGAAGTTATAGCCGTTTTTGAGAAAGAAGTATAAAGTAAAAGATAGTGTAGGGAAGAAAAGAAGAGATGTGATGAATGAACATATACGGTGGTATACGACTTACAGGATATTTAGAAATCGAATTACAATCTCATAAATGCACAGTATATATGTACAATTTATAAAAGTCGGGAATTCTTGATCGAGAAATCTATTTCATTATCGGTTTTCTTATTACAGATACGAATAAATAGTTTTCAAAGAATCATATTAAAAAAGCAAATACGCGTCTCCCGAAATAAATAATGAAGAAAAAAACTATTTCTTCTATTACAGTATTTAACTCAAATCACGTGTTTTGCATGAATATGCTATTATATTTTTTAATAAAAAGATGTATTCAACATTCATGTAAAAATTCAATTTAAAATTTAATGAGAAAATGTAATTTAACGTAGGATTAAAAGAATTCTTATTTGTCGCTCAAGGCTGCGAGAGAAAAATTAATTTTTGACGATTATGAACGTGTTTTCAGTGGTAAAATCGATTTAATCTTATAGTTTTATCTTACTGCATTTCGCCATTAATCTGCGAATACGATACGGATTATTGTACAGGCATTTCTCTCATCAGATTTTGCTCGTATGCAGGTCATTAAAATTATTCGCCCGCGAGCGGGGCGTTTCACAAAATGCTGACCAAGCTACCCTTTTGATCAGAGATGAAATTCAGGGAATCTTCGTCTGTAAATCAACTCGCCTTTGAATTTCCATCCTGCCTCAGTCCACTTTCCGCTGCTTCAAACGATATCAGAATTGCTCTTTTCCTCTCAATGTACCTCGCGACATGACGTTTTTCTTCCGTTTTATAGCGCGAGAAACGAATTTTTGATTAAAGAGAACCTTCAGAATACTAAAGACCTGATAGAACTAGTTTTGTTGTAAAATCGATCGCTTTAAAGAGGAAACACAAGTCAATATTTTTTGAAGATAAAAAAACAAACAGTATTGATAGTAAAAAAATTTTCTATCATATAAAACTGAATTTTAGTTTTGTTCAACGCTATCAATGTTTTAATATTATATACGAACAAGAACGATCACGGTAAAAAAACGATACGGAAAAATAATAAAATGTGTATATTTCTGGTTCTTTAATTCTGTAACTTTTCTTTTACATCCACGAGCATGCAAGGAATGGAAAGAAATTGCATAAGATATAAAGAGAGGAGGAGGACCAGAAATTGCATCGAGTGAACATGAGTTTTCGTTCTCACACTATAAAATTTAGATTTCTTTTCTTATATCAATCGCTGGTAAAAATCTCATTCATCCGCGTTACAAATGGATACCATATAAAGACTAAAAAGAAACCAGAAAATTGATTCTACTTTTCTCTTTCTCAATATCGATTGGAATATTAAATATCTTTTCTATTCATCTATAGCGATACTGTACCAGAATTCGCGCTTACCTGTCCCATTTTCTAAGGCATGAGAATTTAGTTGCTAATGTAACCTGATTTCAAATCACTCTGATATTCTTTTTGATCTGATTCGCGGCTTTAGAATCGCAACTTTTAATAACGTGATTTAGTTTCGCTTTACTTTTCCATTGTTGACAATGATGATATAACAAATTTCAACATATTTAGATCGAGCATTGAAAATAAATGTTTTAATATTTTAATACATGTGAGATGCATGATAATGTACAATTTTTTAAATGCAAAAAACGCGAAAAATAGTATATTAATTTTATCTTCTATTACTATAAAATATAATAAAATTCACTTTTTTAAGATTGAGAATGCAATATTCTTATCTATGCAATTAAGAATAAAAAAAATTTATATGCTTCGAACATAACAAATATTTTTTATTATTAGTTATGCTGCCATTCTAAATCATAATATAAAACCAGAAAATTGTTATACATAATTTTTATATAGATAAGATAGTAAATAACTATTTTACTTTTTGTTCAGATTAATATCATACATACGATAAATACTAATTTCGGAATTGAATGTGTTCCATGCAGAAGCACTTGACCGATTTTTACGTCTCTTGAAATAGTATCCAGGGATTAATATGTTCAAGCATATTTTTTTTCTACGCAATTGCATTCAATAGCCATCCATTAGAGCATCAGTGCATCTCGAAAAATGACAAACGTTTCATTCGCAGGCCGCCATTTGGAAAGAGACGTTCGGTATCGCGACAGTAACACCAATTTAATTTCGCAGCCATTTCAGTATTCTCTTTTTCGTACGTATTGTTCAGCCTCTCAGTGATGCATCAGATTTCTTGAGTATTGATGCCTCATGAAAGTACAAAGCCTTTTCCGTCGATTAAATAACCTTTTTCGATTTTCATAAAATGTTAAACTCATCGTATTCACATCTTAAGAGTTTTACAGATAATAAAAAAATTGTTAATGATATTTTATTAATTAATTTGATTAAACTGTAATATGTATCTCTTCATATGATTGAGGAGTTACAATATGACAAAATCTGAAGATATTAGTTTCTTAATCAATGATTTTTCATAACTTTCAAAACTTTGCGTTTCATTTATAATTGACATGTATTATTCAAGCAAAAATAATAATACATCGATTGTAATTCGATTTCTGGCTTGTCGTACGCAGTTAACTTCTGATTTGTGGCCTACAACTTTCGACGAAGCATGATTGGATTTTGTGCGTTGATATAAATCGTAAATCCTAGAAACAAATTTCCACAATGGCGGATTCTCGATGGTGAAAACTTCCTTCCGACTCAATAACTCGTTGACGATTGTTCCCCGATAAAGAAAAATCGCCCAGTCAACTCGCCGCGAAGCTCCAGCTTTCTCGTCGAGTTTACCGCTTATCCCCGCAATCAAAATTTTTACAAAGCACGCGCGATCACTTCTAAGCTCGCAATAGAACGTATCCGCTGGTTTTTATCGATATTCCAAGCAAAACGATGTTGTCTAAAAATTGGTCAGAAAATATCGGGTCGTTTAACGTTGCGCGGCATTCTTATCGCCATCGACTCGGCTAAGCGTTGAGGGCATTTTGTTACTTACAAACGCTTGTATATTACGCGGTTTTTAATTATCATAGTTAACAACGTTTTGAGCAAGTTTCGTCTTGAAAATTTGATATACTTTCGAGGCCGAATGTGAATTATGGATGTACGAGCGACACTCGTTGCACACACATGATTCTTTTTCTTTCAACAAAGCATTAAAAATAATATAAAGTAAAATTTTGTATAGAATAAAACATGCATATGTTTATTTATAAAATCTTTCAACATTTTCTTCATTGATCACTATCGAAATCATTTTCGCGAAATTTCGTATGTCGTAAATAATATATTTTATATTAAAAATAATAAATACTATTGGCATTTGTAGTTAATGAAATAATATATGTATGATGTATATATTATATCAGTAACAAGAAGAAACGATATTATTCTCCAAAGTAAATGTCTAAGAACACGGTCATTGTCGGTGATCTTAATAAAGCCCGAGGCTCAATATGCATCTAAAATCCACACGCAGCCCCTGTACCCTATCCCCAACTGTTTACATAGGCAGCCGGAGAACCTCCCTATAGCTCCTAATTTCGGCAGTGCTGATAGCTCACCGAATATCCTACCTCCTTGGAGGGACGCAGAGTGCTTATGAAGCGTGGAGGAAGGTTCAGAAACAGAATGTAAGAGGAAGCTGGCAGACAGGAGGATGTTAAGGATGTTAAAAACCAAAAGACAGACCGACAGACGAGAAGACAAAGAAAGAGAGAAAGAGAAAGATCGTGCGTTTTCATGCACTTAGGCGAGCGAGCGAGAGAAAGAGAGAAAGAAAGAGGGAGGAAGGAGAGAAAAAAGAAACAGAGCTAGGGTAGAGGAAAAGAAATAGAAGAAGGCGAGAGAAAAACTGTTCCCTCCCTTCCCCCCTGGAACACGTTGGAGCCAAAAACCGTCGATCAAAATCGACGACGTGGTGAGTCTCCGAAGTAAACTGCAGCTCCATCGGATGTACTATAAGTTACGCGAGGTAATTTTTCCAGGAGAGACAGGGCGCGAGACCGGGGCGAATTGGGTCTCGCTAATGGCAGTTGGCTCCCTGTTATATTTTTGTCTCGTACAAAAAGTTCACGTGGAAAATTACACATGTGAATATAGGACGCTGTCATGTATGGCGAGCCTCGACTGAATCGTGCAGAATTGAGCACAGGATAGATGTGTTACATTTGATCGTTCAAATTTTTCTTCCATTTTTTCGAATTTGAAGAAGGAAAACTCGAGAAGAGATTATAGATTTGAATTCTGGAAGAAAATTTAATTGATGCAGTTGCACGACACATGAATCATCATAGAATTGAAAAGCTGTAGAGTAGCTAAGGTCTTTTTATATCTTTAATGTTGGCAACGTGCTATTTAATTCGTGGATATGTTAAATATGGTCTTTGTATTAATTAAATAAAACGTAAATTCAAATAGTCATCTTTGCTAACGCTAAATACGATGTCAGAGAAAAAAGTGAATGTGGATTTAAGGTTCATTATGGACTGGCGACTGCTTTCGAGTAAAAAGTTAAGCATGTATTTGTCCAGAATGTATTTGTCAAAACATTGGTTGTTTACCCATTTCTGCTTCGTTCAACGTGGCGGAAGAGGATGCCATGGGATCGCAGCGCCATTACTTTTGAAACTCCTAAGATCGTACGTAACTCCGAGATATAATAAATATGCCTTGCATATATTTACAAGTACGTTCTCGTAGAATTACGACGGTAATAACCGCATCAATTTTATGAAGACAAAAAAATTTTGAAAATTGACAAATTCTCGATTTCCGCTTTATAATATTAAATCTTAAAAATTATTTATTCTTTGTTTATTAGTTGTGTATTATAATGCATTTATTTTTCATTTTATTTGTTCCATTATCAAGGAAATTTACTTTGCATTACTTTAGGGAGAAACTCGCAGCGAAAGATCGTGTGAGAAACGACGCTAACAGGTCGTGCAACGTGTAAAAAAATAACGTTTCCTCATGTCTGTCGAGAAATTTGCAATGTTAAATTTCCCCCGAGATTTTATGTCAACAATTTCGTAAAACTATTACATGAAGCTTCCCGCAAACTTTTGCTGCCTGATGCATAGTTCCGTTAAAGTTTCTTATAAAATACAACTTACATACTTCTTTTTGAAATATTAAAAAAATGGTAATGAAAAGAGACATAATTTTATTAATAATCCAAATATAGAGGACGTTTCATGTCGAACTTTTTCAGGAATAAGTGCTTTCAACAGGAAATCGAGAGTTTATCAATAACAGAGCCGTGCACTTTTGCCTCGTAACCATTTAGTTCCCGTCTCATCCTCGTCGTGACGAACTTCGATCAGTCGAAGCCCCCATCGATACTCCTTACGAATGGAGTATTGTCACGGCGCAAGCGTCCGGACGTTACGTGTCGAATGAGAGACTCGCTTCCTTGCACGACACAAATGAATTAGGCCAACCCTAATGGCGCGTGTTAGCGAGAAAATCGCATTTCCCTGATCACGAGGAACGCTCTAACGGAGCCACAAAGTCCTCAGACTCGATGTGTTCATTATCCAACACACATCATCCCAGGAAGAGAAGGACAGACAGATAATCCAGCATTGACAGTCCTTTCGATCTCTTCTCAAGAGACAATTAGCACCGGGAAAGGAGGTACACGAGTGTCCTCCTCTTCGTTCCCTCTCCCTCTTTCTACGCGCGACACCTTCCCCTCGCGCATCACAAGTGCATTAGAATTTCACGGATCACAAGAGCGCGTCAGGCACACGTCGTGAAGATCCGCGCGGCCACCCGCGTCGACAAAATCCCGATGACCCGGAGTCATAGGATCGGATCGCGAGCCGTCGCGGGATCAAACGCGACTCGCTGTCATCATGAACACCTGCACGCTTCCGGCGCGCGATGTATCGCCGCCGGGACGCGTTGCGTCGTCGCGTCGCTGATCCACGACGTCGCCGTCGTCGTCGGAACGACGTTCGTTACCGCGATCAGCAGCCGATCCGCCTCCGCACCCAATTCGCTCCGACTGTTCGAGGCAGGCCAGCTGATGATTAACTCCCGCCAGCCGGGCACACTGGTCAGGTAGGCTAGAAGAAGTAGTATGAGGCACCCACCTAGGCACCCGTTGCCTCCGGCTTCGAAGGCGGCACAGCCACTCGTCTGGTTCTCCGTCGTTGGCCTCTGCACCTCCGGGTGTGACACCCGATTCATCTGCCGGCTACCTGTCCACGGATCGCCCTCGGTGTCCACTGCGTTATGCCGCACGTCCGAAGGAGCGTTGTTTACTTCCTCCTGGACCACTGGCGGCAGCGGCTTGTCCTTGTCTAACTCGTCGTCCACTTCCACTGAGGTATCTGTGCCGTAGAATACAAGCTTCCATTCTTCCAGCGTGTCTGAAACAACATCGTCAGCTACATTAACGCGATTCGAGTAGTAGCTGATGGCTCTCATATCGAGTGATTGTGCGAAAAGTGATCCACGTAGATCTTAAAAGCATTGGAAACAGAAAAAAAGTTGCAAGAAGAAATGTAGAATCTATTAAAAAAAAAAAGAAGAAAGTTGAAACGATTGTCGACGAAACTTATAATGTTGAAAATATTTCTCTGTAACATTCCTTTTTCCACTTAATATCGAGAAATTCTTCCGTTTTTTTCTAGTACTCTTTAAATAATTATAATCTTTGACAAAACTTTAATATATGCGGTATTATAAGATAAAACATAAAAAATGCAAGCGTACCAAAATTTTATCTTTGCTCTTTAAGCGAGGAATGGACCGAAAATAAAATATTTGTCCTGCAGCAATTACGCAATAATAACTACCTACTGTGATTTTCACATTAAATACACACATGCAGACACGATTGCAATCAACTCTAGTAGATTTTACATGACATACATACCGTGGATTCCTGAGAATAGAAATGTAAACTCGCAGACCTCGCAGCGCCATTTTCATGGGCAAGGTTTTCATGCAATGGAATTTAAATTTTCTCTTATAATATAAAAATATTAATAACATCGGGTGTATAATAATATCAAAGTGTGCATTGTTTAAGACACAAGCCTTATGAAATATTCAGATTAATAAATCAGAGAGCAGCAAAATCATATTTATTATTGATTTTTCATCATCTGTCTTACTGAACGTGCTTTTCACTTTCTCGCAAATTATTCCGCGACCTTGCCTGCAAACATAACGTAAGATATTGTATTTCGTAGAGAGGTGAGGGCGATAAAGTGGAAGGTTTTCACGAGGTAGACGAGACGCGAGCGAGACAGCGGAAGGGGTGGCGGAGACGTCGACGGCGCCGTCCGGGAAATTAATAAAGCGTCGCGATGCCGTGGGGAAAATTTCGCTCTAAGCTCGCTCGCGGGAACAATGTCCGCGACGGAAGGGGAGCTCGCGCGCGGGGGAGGAAGAGTCAAGTCTTGATTAAATTAGAGTTAAAAATAACCGAGTAATCAGCGACGACTCTCCGCGCACATTTACTCAGCGAAATGTGTACGCTGGAATTAAATGCAAAGTGCTTTGCAACGAGAGAATGGTAAAAACTCGTGAACGATTATCGTTTTTGCCTCCGGGTATAAGATACATCTGCAAGTTTCCCTTGCATTGCGGGCAAGACGGAAAAGCTACCTAAACAGAAGCTAACGGAATGGAAGCTAATTTTAAATATCATGTCTTCTCAGCGAGCCATTAAGAGCTCAGAAGATTATTTAATACTCGACCATTGGTTTGAATCATGTTACAGTAATCAAGATTTGCACATTAATCAAGAAGTACATTTAAAGAATAGATTGAAAATAAAAGCATTATGCTTATTAGTAATAAATTTTAATTTTAATGTTGCTCGAAAAACATTTCATTATTTCCTGCACCGTTCATGATGAAGTATTCATTCTTTAAGAAATAAATTAACTTTTCTTCAGACATTAATATCAATTTATCTGTCGTTTACATAGAGCAGCAACGTAGAAAAGTTAAAATGTACACACAGCTTCAGATGAAATCAGTCCCGTGGGAAAAGCTAAATTTCACAGGCAGAGAGTAGTGACAGGACACCAGAAATCAAAGCGGTGGAAAAGCGGATCCAATTTGTCGTGACGGAACTACTCTCGTGTGTGCTTTTTTGGTCGGCATCCGTAAACTACCGGTTGCCAGCTATAATAAAGTCACGTTAAAATGTAGCTGTAACGGTGGCTGTAAAGTGACAGGCGTCGCGATGCTCGGACAGCTTCTCGCTTTTATGAGAAATATCGAGAAAATAACTTGCGATCGAGGGTTGAGACAGAGGGAAATGAGCGGGAGAATGACGCAAGAAGGGAGGGAGGAACAAAAATGTCAAAAGTCGATCGGGACAACGTGGCGGACTATTCAGTAAGACAATGGGAACGTAAGGGCATTGTGCTCGATGGGTCATTAGCGGGCACTATTGGAGGAGCGCGAGCCTCGATAATAATGCCTTAAGAGCGAGAACCATTTTGCGGGGTAAGCGAGTGAAAAAATTTCCAATCATGGCGGAAATTATTTAGCAGCGATGATGGACGAGAGAAGCCGCTCCGATCTCCACCATGATGGAGTTTCGCTCTCGTCGGCTTTTCCATTTCACGGCACGCATTAGCGGTTTTCAGCGCCGTTCGCGTCGTCGCGTTTCACAGAATTTTGAACGATTTGCGGTTACGCGGTGATCTAGAATTCGAGAATTCGGAAAGGAGATAACAAGCGCAATGCGTAATCATGAACGCAATTTGCGAGATTTATGAATTTGCGTCAGATCGTTGCTACTTTGAGGAAAATAGTTTTCAAATTATTAAAATATCACATGGTATTGTTCGACTCAATATATATAACAATGTCACTGTTATGCTATAAAACAAATATGATAAAATAGAAAAGATAAAATTTTATCTGTACATAAAAAAATAATATATATAAATTTTTCTAAATTTGTCATACTATAAATATTTCATCATACCTTTCTAATCAATTTTTAAATGACAACTCGAGAGACACAGAAATGGAATATCTGAGAGTTAAAATAATTTTTAACTCTCATATTTTTTATTACATGTATTTTCTCGAGAGATGAGTTGCGGAACGTACAATTTTCTCGTGCAAAAGACAATGATCTGCGTACCGTAAACGAGGATAATAGGATACATGGTGATACATGTCGGCAATACATTAGATAGCCGACGTATACAGATGCGCTCCTGGCTATGTAGGAAACTCATCGATAACCAAGTCATTGAAAGTTTTGATTGAAGGCCATAGCGCGCGTTACCGGCCTCGATAAGTTTTCCTATTATCGACCTGCCGTTCACGCAAGAGGCTTCGATTGTAACAACAGGAAGAACGCGACGCAGAAAGCGTCAACATGACGAAAAACCCGACGACACTTGACACAAAGAGCGACAAAACTATGTAAAATATTTAAGTGTACGCTACTTATACTTAAGAGGGAACTTTCCGGAAGTTTTGCGGATGCGAGCACGATGGCGAATAGCTTGCAGTTAAAGAAGTTTTATAAACTTATATAAATATGTGAGGTGTATCGAACAATCTTCTTAAATAATTTACAGTAGCCACACAGCAAACTGGTTCTGGCAGTTCTTTTATCTATTTGTGAAAACCATTAAGTACAGTAATACAGATAAAACTTGTTTAAAATATAAAAAAAATATATATTTTTCTATTCGTGCACACATTAATCATGCAAATGTATAATTTACTCAACAAAATTTCACTTACTTAGCGTTATCCATCTAATAAACTACGAGAACTAAAGACATGAGTGCTTTATACGAAAAATGTAATAAAGATATTTTATGTAAAGTGATCAATAAATAATGTCACAGACAAAATAAAATTCTGCAGAAGACAACTCGAAAACTCTCACTTTCTGTTAGAGAGGAGAGAGATCGCGAAAAAGTATTCCGTCATACTTAGCAGACGATGTACAAGGATCACTCCATGTGAAACATTCCGAACTCAAATAACAAAAGACACGAACAATGCGAAATAAGCTCGTCTACAGTGCTGCATATTAATAGCCAGGAATAATGTATCCATGTACAGACGAAAGTAACGGTGATTACGGTGTGGTCACAATCAGCGAAACAGCTAACACAAAAGAGAGAATACGAAAACCAAATTCCAGCGGATCCATTTAATCTTCGGGGCTTTACGCGCGATGCATCTCTACTTTCCACGCCGAAGCGTGGGTATGCGGGCGGATGCGTGGAAGTGAATGGGAAACGATTGGAAGCTGTGAAACGATCTTTGTTGTCCCGACGTATCATAAAATATCGTTCGCAAACAATAGCACAGATAGATTGACGTTATTAGTCATCTCGATTATCTGTGCGCGCGACACTACGTTTTTTCCTAGACATGTTTAATCAACCGTAGTGCATTATATTGCGATTAAATACTGATTTTTTTTTCTTTTAAATTGGATTATCGGATTATGTGTAAAAGTGAGAATTTATTTTATTTTGGAATGATAAAAATCTCTTGATAATAAAGAAACAGTCGTGAGAAATATCTCGAATTTATGTATTCGCAATTAAATTTTATTTCAATATTTAATTTATTTAATTAAGATTGAATTTAATTGACTCTGTAAGAATTTAATTTAAAGTAATCAATGATACTTTTATGCAAATACAATAGCTTCCGATCGTCGCCATTAAACAACCGGCGCATTTCGCCGTTTTTCATTCGAAGGTGTTTAGGTACCCTTGTCTAGATTACTTGGGTCAAATTGTTCGTCCTGCAGCAGGTCGAGTCCTTTGGCTCTTGTAGCGTGCTGACCGGCGCCGCGAGCTCCACCGTAAACCGGATAGAGCTGTTGGATCTTGGGATATTGTTGAAATACCTCCGGGACCTTGTTAGTGGCCGCTTTTGCCGGTGGTTCTAACAAGATCAGCCCCCTTTGAAGGGGCGAGGCAGTAACCACGTCGATGATCTTCTGTGTTATAATTTGTTTGCTTGTTGTCGTGGTCTGCGTCTTCGTCGTCGCAACAGTCTGGGTCACGGTGCTAGTAATAGGACTGGGTGTACTTCTACCACGTGGTCTCGATGTGACCAAACGCACTTCACCGGCCATATTGTTGGGCCCTTTGTTGATGCTGGCGAGACCCCGAAGGGTTTGAGCGGTAGGCTTAGGGTTCGGTCGATTGGCCGACTTGCCGTTCTTGTGCTGCCCACGAGCCTTGCCTTTCCTCTGAGGCTGAATCTGAGCGTTCATCACGTAGGGCGGGCTCAGATTGCCAGACTTGTCAGATTTATGCTGCGTCTGCTTGCCCTTCGCCAGAGTATTCTGGTTCTTCGGGATGCTCTCGCGCGGTTTGACGAACGGTCGTCTGGGTATACTCATGCCGGCCGGATTGTAAAGAGCGTACTCGGTCCGGTCGGGCAGCGTCGCGGTGCCGTAGAAAATCAACGCCCACTCGTGCAGAGTAGCGCGTCCTGATCCAGTATGCGTCCGTGAATGCAGCAGGAAAGAAAGCGGATGTCATGGTTAAAGAGAGACAGGAATACAACGCGATGTTTATTGACTGCTGTTGAACGACATGATACATAATAACGCAGTACATCGAAAATTATTCACGGTTACGCGATTAAACATCGGTCAGAAGTTTGTTCATTAAATGTCAATGATTCGATGAAGCTGTAATACATGTTATCCTCAGCGGGCGTTTTAAAGGAATTTAACGAGAACGCCTGAGAATTAACACAGGACAGCCTTCTTGTGGAGAGGTTCCTATTCGATGACACGTAAGCACGTCGCGTTCAGGGACTGCAAGATACGTCCACAGAATGCTTGTGGCAATGTAAACACTGGGATGGCTTAGAAGTGTCACGAATATCCCCACGATCCTCCCGCCTCCGGGACGCAATCCACGACAATGGATGTGGATGTGCTCTGTAGCGATATAGGTCGGCGGTGCATAAGCGCATAAGGAAGTTTACGTAGCCATCGGCCTTGATGAGCCGACGCGAAAGCAGTTCGAAGTGGCTTTAACGCTTGCACCTTACTCGGAAATCGGCCGCGCGTTTGTTGCTCTACGGGCGAAATACCTCGCTGCTATTTGCCGTTAAGGATAAGTAGGAGGGTTTGCGGGAGGACTCTGCTGCTCGAATCCGGCAATTATCCGCCTCTAGGGATAATGCAGCTTCTTAGGTGATCGCGCGCGAATGGGTCTTATGTAAGAGCTCTCTCGGTTGCGTCCCAGGGAGGCTACGAGAATGCGGTGGATCCCGAAGGATCTCAGCGGAGCTGAACACCAACTCGGCATCGGATCGCAGGATGCGCATGCAATGCTAGACATGTCTAAGCCATTCCGCTCAGACGTCACGCGTATGAATTGATTAATCCTTTGTCATACGGTTTGCAATTGTTCGAGGAGCAATGAAAATCGCGTGACTATCGTGGATAATTGTAGTGCTTTGAAAGAGATTTATTATACAATATTTCTTTCGATGTAAGTCAGAGAAATGGACATTAATATCAGAATTTCTTACGGTCATTTTCGACTAGAAGATGCAACTGACAGGGAACTTGGTAACCGTGACCTTATGAAGGTGCTACTAAGGCGCTTAGAAACTATAGTTACGCGGCGAACAAGGTAGAATTCTATTTGAAATTTAAATCAACCGAAGGGTATTTCCGAATGCGAGAGCTAATGCCGACATAATCTTCAAAGAGCTTTGTCTTTGACGTTTGAATCTAAGATTTCGCATAATAGTCTTTATATGAATGAAGTTGATTATATTCCATATATTTCAAGTAATGATTCAAATAGATCTTATTAAAAAAATACTTTAGAAAAAGTTTTGTATCACTAGGATCAATAAGAATTTTATATCATTGAGAACATTGAAATGTTTGTGAACAAGTTATGTCAGAATATAGTGAAGACAGTTTACTTAAAGCTAAAAAAGAAATTTTAATATACATATATTGTTGTTTTAATAAAAATTACTTGAAGTTAAATAATTATTTGACAATTAAGCGGATTAGTTTCAAGATAAATAATTTAGCAAAGTAATTTCAATTAGTTTAATTTAACTGGCAGTTAATTATTAACGATGAAAGTTATGACATATTAAAGACGCAATCACTCTCAATTATTGAGTGTATTAAAACGTTTATTGAATTAATTAAGCGTTCTTCAACGATTATGCAGTAACGGGAAATGTAAGAAAATGCGATTGACTTACCGAGGTATCGACCCTCATTGTGAATTTCTAATTTCCAGGTGCCGTGCGGCCTCTCTCCCCACGTGTGCACTGACATGAATGGCCATTGGCTAAAACCGGCCTTTGAGATATCGTGCGGCCTTTTAGCGAGAAGAGTGCTTTTTGTACCTTGAGGAGAGGTAAGCTGTATCTGAAGATCCCCTCGTCTTGCTGCCATCAGCGATACCTTCGCCTGCGACAAGCGTATTATTATGTCATTATCGTTGATTACGTATGTTTTTCTTTATCAATATTTACGATTTGCATTATCGTTTTTAGGCAACTAAATCAAAATTTGATAAATTTTTAAATCTATGTCATAATATTTAATTAATAATTTCATGTGTACATCTAATTCTGCTAGTTAGCTAGTCTAAAAAAAAAAAAGAATAAGTCAGATGTAGATTTTATAAGGTAATTTCGCACCGAATAACTAATAATTTCATAAGAGTAATTAACTTAATTCATTTAGTTTCTTTAACACGAGATCTGAACCGGATCTAGTAATTACGTTTCGCTGGCAAATGCAGTCATTAATATACTTTAAGTTAATTTGGCGAGAATTAAATAACTATTTAGCATGAGTTACAGTTTGCCTTAGTTTACCATAGACAGTGTAAAACGATGACAAATAAATTAGTTTAACGAAAAGTAAATAAAATTCTACTTCAGCGCCAGCCGGCGAAACATTTCGTCCTCGAAATGTAGTCCGAGTTTGTGCTTCTCGTAGCCGACACAAAATCCGCTAATTAGCAATGTCACTTGTGAATGACATGCTCAACTTACCTGAACATGCTCGAGGAAATTTACGCCGCTGCACTCCTTGACATGTAAGTCGAGGACCAATTGGCTCTTTGGCGGTATTGTTCTAGAAAGTGGTCGAAATTCCGGTCAAGTATCAAACTTGTGCATAGAATTTTTTGTTAGGTATTTTTAAATGATACCCTTTTGTCGTTTAAATCATCGCTCGAACAATTCGGTCAATTGCACATTAAATTGTTAAGTACTTTTATACTCTTCGAACTGTGCCACTTCTCAAATGCTTTTAGCAATAACTTGATATTTTTATATAGAAAAATATAACTCAATATAGTTATTTTATTTTACACAGTTTTTACGAAAATAGTGCCCTTTTAATGTTAGTATAATAATATATAATACAAAATAAATAAAACACCGATAATAATTTTTCCGAAGAATAAGATTAAAGAAGACGCAAGTGTAATATCTGCTTTAAACAATGGATATTCTTTTAAAGCTATAATAAAATAATAAATATTAAATCGCGTTAATAATTTTCAGTTACTCGTTTATTAGTAACACTAACCTTTCAAAATTGTGTACATAGAATTCTGGCTACAACTTTTATGTTTAGTGGCTTTAGAGGAGTACAACTCCAAAATGATTACGTTTTAAGTACATGTATGTAAACATTCGTTCAACGCAACATGTGCGATTTGTTTTCATTCGTTATAATCCTCGACAATGTAAACGGTGCATTACACGTGATTTCCAGTGCAATTTCAGATGAGTAAAACTCGTTTGAGGTAACCGACATGCTCGAACGAATCTGTAATCTGCGAGAGACATGTTCATTCCCCCAAGGGGCAGATAGCGATCTGTACGGTTGAATCAAATCTCAATTTCCTTCATCTTCAAGCATTTTTCTCGAGATGATGATTTCTTGTACAATCGCTACATTTTTCGTGTATCGATTTTTAATAAAAAAAGAACTTTCAAAATTCCTATTATGTATTTAATAGCGTATTATATATCATCACCTAATAACCTGTGAACACTTACCTGCCCGTATGCGGCGCCGATACTTCGCATCTGTGCTGCTCCGGGACGGTTCTCCATCTTCTCGCTAAGCGTACCATAGCAGTGGCGTCCATCAGCCCATAACCGAAGCTATGGCTCACTGTTAAATTGGATCGCAAGATTGAAACGATATTTATCTAATTTTTAATGAAAATTTTTCGTTAATGAATCTCTTTTTTAATGAATCTTTTATTAATGAATTTTTATTATCTAGATTAGAATTCTATATTTATTTACTATATAAATCTGTGACTGATTAAATCTGTGAATTTATTAAAATATTCTTGTAGAAAAAATAATAAATGTAATTATATATTATAATTGTTACATTTACCTTACGTGGAAGATTGAAATTTTTACGACTTAACTTTTTATTCTCATAACTTTTTTTATGAAGATCACGCGCGTTTAATCTTTACGAAATTCATTCTCTCTGTCAAGAACTTTGGTACTCACCGTTTCTACCGACGCCGTTAACAACCCAATCGGGTGCTTGCAAGTTCGCGGGCTTGGCGGTCCTGACTACAATGTGCTGCATATCCCGCCAGGTAAGGTCTCTGTTCGCTTCCAAAGCGAGGGCGCAAATGCCGGCCGCCAACGGCGCCGATGCGGAGGTGCCGGTGTGGCTGCTGGTACAGTGATGATGCAGATCCGTAGTGACGACCTGTTTCTCGCCGGTAGAACCCGAACTGTATGTGGTGGCGAGAGTGGACGAGCACGCCTCGCTGTACCAGGGCACAAGACCGTTCTCTGTCGCACTACTGATCGACAGCGTCCAGATACTATTGGTATAGCCGTCACAATTGCAGTTATCGTGGTCCCGGCCGCCGTTCCCCGACGCCCACACGAAGATCGAACCCTTACCGTTGCGACCCTAATAATATTTTAAAGTTTATTAATTTATTTTACAAAAAAAGTTACTATATTTATGTATATTGGTTCATGTAACAAAAATCGATCTCTCAAATTATTTAAGACAATTTTTGTGCATATAAATATTTAGAAGACTATCATAACGCACTCAAGCAAATTTAGGCTGCAGAATTGGAAAGGCAAGATTTAACAAGCGTATTCGGTGCTTCAAATTAAAATGAATCCTGAGTTTACCGCTTCGGATAATACTCTGGACGTGGTTGACTTTTTTTTCACTGGTACTTAGCTTTAAGATGCTCGAAACGCTTAAGGCGCTTTAGAAGTTTGAGACACTTTGCATGTTAAAGCCGCTTTCTGCGCGCCCGTAGACACACAATAGTAGATGATTCGGAACGAAACCATTGTTGGGAAGTCGATGAGGCTGAGTGTTTAGCGTTAATGGTCTCCGTAAGACTGAATGGCATGACTTAAGCTCGTAACGGGAGACACTCCTACATTTTGTATGTGTTTTCATTCAAAGATTAAAAGGAAGGTTCTAGCAATTGAATTTTAAGAGACTTGTAGTATCATTATTAAATTTGACGATCAAATTAATTTGAGATATTACTTCTAGCTTCTTAGCTAGTTTACAGTTGCATTTTAAATCCTGCAACCATATCGACACGCAATTTATAGAAATAAAAAAAATATATAATTTATATGAAAATAATTAAGCACCAAGATCCATTTCGACCGAAAAGCCCTTCTTATTTCTTGTCTTATTCACATATCGGTCTAATATCCAATTTATTATTGTATATATTGATTATAGTTTTATAAGTGCACCTCGGAGGTCCAGCTATTTCGTGATAAGACCAGCCGCCCGATACTAAGGTACACTAGGCGTGACCGCGAACTCTGAACTCTCTTTGAGGCTCGACGTTAACTAATTCAGCAATATAGTGTTCAAGCCTTTGATCAGTAAAGCTATTTGATCGTAAAGTGATAAGGTATCCGCTTGACTGTATCAGACAGCTAAATTCGATCTGTATAACAATTGTTAACTGGCTATATTGAAATTATTATTATTTAATACATTTTATATATTAAATTTACTTAATATTTTTTCAATTTATTCTTTTAAACGCAAGTGGAAAATTAATTGATAAAATAAATTAGTGCTATGAAAATATATCATTCTCTATTTTATCTAGCCGCTTAAAAAAATTATTTTTTTTAAGCGACTAGATCAAATAGAGAATGATATATTTTTTTAACCGATTCAAAATGATTATAACAACATAATGTTGCAATTATTATGAGAAAGAAACATATGTAGACACAATTGTTAATAACTCGTAATATGCACGTAATTCTATTGAATATGTACGAATTCTATAGTACGATTCTGTCGATTAAAGGGAGATTATCGAACCTGATAACAGATCCCAAAGAGAATTCCGAACCAGTTCACGTATTTGCTTTTGACGGATATAAGAATATAAAGGGAATTACCGTTCAATAGGTTGTTATATATAACGATGCGCAAAGTCAAAACTATCGGAACAATGTAGTGGCTTGATAGTACTGTCTATTTCGATTGTGTAAATATTAATAATATAAGCTTAACGCGTCTTTTAAAATAGAATATTTAGGGAATAATAAGAATATTATATTGAATTTATAAGCGTTACATTTTGGAATTTTGTTAATGTTTTTTTTAAGTTATTAACATATAACATTAAAAGATTATATCTCGATTCTCTAAAAACAAATTATAATTTTAAAAATAAATAGTTAAATATATAATTTCTAGACTATAATGTTGTGTTTATGTAACATTTATATAATACATTAATATAGAAATAAATTACCAATTTGATTAAATTAAAATTTAAGTTAAAAAAGGCAAGGAAAGTTTTAGAAACCGACTAAATAAATCTTTCCATTAAAATTTTTTCCTACATCTGATCATATTTCTGGTGTAAAATGTTCCGTTGGCGCATAATTAATAATGATCGGTTCTGGAAAATATAGACTTCTATCGCGTGCGAAATATCTTTAACGATTTCACGAGATGAAAGCAATCTCGACAAAATGACGGCCATTTAACATTGCTGCCGGAGTGATTTAAGCGCTACTCATTTCACTACTTGTTGATCCTATTTATGAATGTTCACCGGATATAAGTAATTTTTACAATACACGAGAACGTTTTCAGGTAATTTTGCGATAATTTTATTTTAAATTTGTGGAAAATGTGCATTTTATACCAGAAAGTTTCAGAAATTGATTTAATTATTATTTTTAAGTAAATAATTATATAGTTCTTTATTTGATTAACCTTTTGTTTAACCGTTTGCTCTTTCAGTTTTTAGTAATTTTTATCATAATATATTTTATAATACACATATAAATGAACATTTATATATACAGGACAATTTTTTTATTGCCTGGATATTTCGACGAAAATGCACCTGTGCGAAATGTAACAATTTCTTTGATATGTTTCACTCATATCAACTATTTCAACGAATTTTGTTTAACCACGCTGACATTTGCATATGATTTATAGTTACGTCGTTGGCAGTAAGTTTAAAATGGTAATACGTGTTAGTGCAGCTCAAGCTGGCCAGTCGCTTAAAAGCACCCAATTAGAAACTTTCTGAGGGGTTGACCTCTCGAGCAAGTCTATTAAACCGGGTCTAACTGGAGGAGTTCTTCGTCGTTCCCGCTAATCGAATTACATCTGTCATCGTTTCGTCGACGATGTCGTCTGCGATGTCGAAGGAAATCAATCGTTGACTATGGACATTGAAGTGGTCAACATAGTATGACAATTCGAAAAACATTAACACATTATTACACTTTTCCAGTACTTTGTAACTTCCAGTTATTTTAATGTTGCCAGTACTAATAAGCCATTAATTATTAATGCAATTTTATTTTAATGTTACCAGAGCTAATAAGTTATTAATTATTAATGCAATTTGTATAAGGTTTGTCATTAATGATATTTAAAGAAGTTATCATGTGTATTTATTTCAAATTAGTTTTGCAGAAAATAACTTTGATTATGAAAAGACTAACAAAAAAATTTAATATTTTATTACTGATTACCGTAAAATGAGACACAGGATTGTGTAAGATATCAAGTAGATAATAGAAATGAACTGTACGCGGAGGATCTTTACTTGAATTTCTCGACAGCATCTGATGGCTCCGTTTTAATGCAGGGTATCTGCGCTTTAATGATCGTTATTTGAAGTAGGGGCCCTCTCAATGCTAAAGTTCGCCATCGTGATAAAGGAACGTTGCGAACGCGATCGAAGAGCTGAGGCGTATACATCACGATGACAATAGCCATTGTCGCCGCTGAAACTTGGAAGATTTCAGGGAATGCTTCTGCGTGATACATTTGTGCGAATTGCATTTCATCCTGCGACGTTGTTCGGACACAAGCGTATGAATGTGTTAACGAACTGGCGAATTTTGTTTTCGAAGAAAACCAGATTCGCAGAGATGCAATGAGACATGCAATTTATTTCTATCTAAAGGTTGTATAAAATAGTGCTAATCTTTAATTGTAAATAAAAAACAATAAAAATTGATATATAACGTTGGGGTCAGAAACACCTCGAGTAATATGTCAAGAAAACCATGCGAGTAAAGCAGAGATAAAAAAAATTCTTTAACAAAAGAGGTAGGTAGAAAATATACGTGAGTAGAATACAATAATTATAAAATTATAATATAAAATAATTATAAAATTATAATACTAAAATTATAATATAATGCTAAAATTATTCGACATGTACTTATTACTATCCTACTCAAATAACGAAGGTTTAAATTTTCTCCGTTCTTATTGAGTGAGAAATCTGTAATAGTTGCGGCACTTAAAGCAATTTCTTCTTTCTTCTATTTAGTTCTACAAAGAAAAGCATTACTGAGTTAAATGTATTTCTTTGGTGCAAGATGTAAGAAATCAGGAGGCGATAATTGAACTTGGAGTTCGTCAACTTTAATCAGGACAGCTGTTAAATTCCCATTTTATTCTCAAATAAAAATCGAGATAGCTGATGGGAATAATTGCAAAGGAATCTCGATCCGTAGAAAAATAATGGAAAATCCGAAAGAGTAAAACGATCTCCAATTTAGTGCGAGAACAACTTGCATCGGTATTTCAGTACTGCAGTGTCATATTAAATAGTTTATCGATCGGCTTTTGTTACTCTCGCACAAGTGCATTACTTTTCTAAGAATTTTCTATACGTCCACAGAAAGATCTTTAATTAAAATTCTCAATTAGTTTTCAATTAAAAATTATCAATTATCTGAACTAGAAGTTTCTATAAAAGTTTCTTTTTAGTTATTTAATTTGAATTCTACAGTTAATGCAACGTATTAACAAAACATAAGCGTTGTAATGTGAAGCTTTAAAATCCTCTGCTTGATGCTTGAGAGTAAGGAAGTGTCTTAAAGCAAACTGGAAGCTTCCATGTCGTACGGAGGTACCTTGCAGCTAATTGCATTTATCTTGTCATAGCGCGGGAAATTATAGCGAAGAAAATTGTAGTCCTAAGTGGATTACGCTGCTACGTCGAAGCTTCAAGACACGCAGCATACTTTCTTTCTTGAACTTGTTAAACATAATAATGAAAAAGATACGACAATTAAGATTATTATGAGTATCCTTGATAAACAATCTCTCAATTAGGCAAAAAGCGTTTATACAATATTTACGAAGTTGTATTTATTAGAAAGCTTTACGAAATACTCTGATCTTAAACTAATTTTCTGGATAAAATTATTTTTCTAGCAAGAAATGTTGTCATCTCATTGTCAGCTCTATTAAAACTAAGTTGAAAATGAATAAGCGTAATTCATTTTGTCTCTGCCCGGCTCTTGCATTTTTATTTCAAGAGTTAAGAGAATGCAGACAGTAAATATAAATGTATTAAATTAAAGGACTTAAGAAGCTTTAGAATCTGCAATGATTTACGAGCTATATACAAAGTATAAGCAACATAATTCTAATTGCAAACACTTACTTTGGTAATTCCTTCGATGAAAGCTCTGGTGGCCAGTTCACCAGGACCGTCTACAGTCTTCCCATCGTCATCCGGTCCCCATGAGGCGCTATAAATATCGATGTGTTGGGGATTAAGGCTCAAGGATCTTGCTTCGACGGCATCTGTCACGTCGCCGTCTAGCATTCGAACACCTATACAAAAATAGGATTACGAAAAATGAATAACTAGCATTATATAACATATATAATTACAAATATTACTAATGTTTTTTACGTATGTAAGTTTCAATACTTTTCATGCTAATTTTCTGAGAATATTCAGAGATATACACATATGCATATCAAAAGTTTCCAAACTGTTAAACAGCATATATTTCCCGTTTGAGTTAATTAGCCTACACAATGGCCACGTGGAATAGAGAATCTCAATTTACAAGGTCGAAATTGGGCATCGCGCACCGATTTGGATCAGTTCCGAATGTAATGCACGTAACAGGCTATTGCCAATCCCGATTCTAATTTGAAAATGATGCGCCCTCGCGATATCAATTCTGCTTATTACAAACACATGTCGTTCGCAGTAACGTGAGTTCCGACACCGACTTTGCTGCTGTTAATTGGAAACAGAACTGCAAATAGATTTAAGCGATTGCTATGAATTGAACTGTCATTTCCGACGATTTAATATTTAAATATCTCACCATCCTCTTCCTAAAAGTTTTTTAATATCTCATTTTCATCTCATCTCGAACTTTTGCGCAATAAGCTTTTATTAAAGTAGCAATTAAAATTTTACATTATTCGCGCTCGTACGATTTAAGATTAAGATAAGACACGGATTAAAATAAAAATCTTCATAGCTCTTGAATTATATACGTAAGAAAGTTCTGAAAGTGTGCTTGTAAAGTCTTTTTGATTCTTAAAGTGCATCGAAGTATTAAATAATTCTTTTCATAGAACACTCACCACCTACGCCAGCACCAAAAGCAACACCTACGGCACAAAGAGAATTGTTGGCAGTGGCTGCGACCTCTCCGGCGCACCTGGTGCCGTGTCGATTGCTATCTACCAAATCGTACCTCGGCATGGGATCTTCATCGTGACTGTTGACGTCGTAACTCGCCTGAGGATCCTACAACAGAAATCGAGAATGACATTAATTAAAATTCACACGTTTCGTGATGAATCTTGTTCCTTTCGCTTTTGTCACAATTGTCACATCATAAGGAATGAAGATTTGCATAATTTGTATAATTTGATACATACAAGTAGAATTAATATATAAAAGTAGTATTTATTTGATAAAAATATTAAAAATAAAACGCATGCATTCAACAATTGTAGAATAAGTGAAACTATTACATATATAGCGTATATTACGAAACTTCAAGAGGTTTTAGCATATTTTTAAAATAAAGAATTAAGTATGTTGAAAAGTTTCGTAAGGGAAATAAATTTTTGTTTTTTTTTATTAAAGATCTTACGAATGGATAATCTGTAACAGAGGGATTATGATAATAAGACTCTATTGTTGCTAGAGTGATGAAGTACTACTTTAATCCTTGATCACGCACATCCGGATATCTTCTTAATACCTATTCATTTATGCATCATCTGCATAATGAGAAATACATGCGAAGGGATATAAGCTCGCATAATCAGAGCAACGCGCTAAGGCGCACCATCGCAGCGTGTGTCTAGTCTACTGGCTGATTAATGCGATTCACTTTCTACTGCATGCGCAGATACCTCATTCAATGTAACTATCCGTGAATCAATAGGTATTTGGTATATATATGCACTGGATAACCCCTACCAATTCGCGCTCAACAACCGATATTTCCAGTGCATCCGCGATACGCCTTCATCCGCCGTATTCGATTGTGCGCTTCGGCGCTTTTCATCCCTTTTCTCTCTTTTTTTTGTGTCAGCGAATGCATTTACGTATCGAATACTCGTTCATCGAGTGATTTTAGGCAGATATTAAGAGCCTGCAATTTTACTTATTCGCGTAAATGTAATCAAATAGAAAGCTACTTTACAAGATTAGTCAGATCTGCCATGAAAAGTTACAAAGCGCAATTTACTTAAATATAATTGAAATTCGCAATATTTCAGTTCGCAATATTTTATATACAAAAGTTAAATGCAATCGTTACTTTAATATTAAAAATGTGTTTGTTATTTATATTACGCTAAAAAAGATTTTTTTATAGAAATCGGAAAGTCGATAAACTTAAAAAAAAAAGAATAAAATACGATACTGAAATACTCACATAATTTTTGTAAAGATCAGGATGATCTTTCTCCAATCCATCATCGAGTATTGTGACTACAACGCCATTTCCAGTAATTCCCTCAGCCCAAGCACCCTGCACGTTCATGTCCAACCCCTTTCCTCTGTTCTGAAAGGAAACGATTATCCAATACTTTGGTGGGTCTTAATTTAACGTTGATGCCGATATTGAACTTGTTTTATATAATATGTTTTAAATATTTTTTAAATGTTTTATTTATTTTATTTTATTTGTATTGTTCTTTTCAATTACAGTTTAACTTTTTAAAGTAGTGTCATAAAATGTTCTACTGCTTTTTTTATGTTTGTCAATAATATCGAAAATGTGCAACTTTTGCTAAATTGAATGTAAACTTTGGTTTAATCTAGAATGATTGTTCGCAATATGTTTTCAATAAATAATAATATAATTGTACCTTTTTAACACCAAAAGACACCCATTGTATACAAAATTTTTTATTCAAATATTCTATTTTTATTATACCTTGATACTTTATTTAAATAAAACCATGTTTATTTATCGATGCAGCTTAATAATCTTGTCACAGACAGGTTAATATGCTCTTGATTAAAATTGCTTACCAGGTACCACATCTGAGGCCACCTCTCATCGTTTAGCATGGTTAGTATATTGGACGGACGTTTGATTATAAGATCCCTTTTGATGCGCGATTTTGCTCGCTGCTGCTCCGCTCGACGTACTCTGGAGTCATTCATTAGCCTTTGGTGCACTTCGAGATGCGGTTCCGTCGACCTCTTCGCCACGGATCGATGCTCCATGTGGAACCAATCATCATTTATCTGCAACAATGCGAATCGTTCCGTATGAGTATCGTAGAATGTCACCATGGTTTTCGTTATTTCGAGCCCGTTACAGAAAACGACCGATCTGGGAACCGGTTATTCATCGGTGTTCAATTACAAGTTAACAATCGTGAACGTTACGAGCAGCAATCGTTCTTCCGCTGTTTTATCGTACTCTTTCCGGAATGCCGCCTTAATCGCATGCGATCTCAATGAAGAGGAAAAAACGAGTGCAGGTAACGTACTTATAAATGGGTAGCAATTTTGAAGCCACTGGAGCGATGTAATACGTCGCTTGTATGTATTACGAACTCATTAAATGAATGTACAAAGAAAGAACGCTAGATGTATAAATCGAGCATTAAATTTGAAAGAAGTGTACATCATGTACATCTGTAAGATATTTATGTTATATTGTAAATTTTTATATTTTAAAGATGTATGTGATGTACACTTCTTTCAAATTTAATACTCGATGTATTTTGGATGCATGTAACAACTTACTTTCTCTCTCTCTTTCTTAATTGTTTGTAAAAAATTTTATGTTATAATGAAAATTAAATAACAATTAATTAACATATACCATAGTTCTACAGCTTGACAGTTTTAATATTCTGCGAAACTATATCGAGAGAATATACATCGAGGAAAAATAAATTGCGAGATGCAAAATCTACCATGACTGCGCATTAATTATTGGAATTGGATTAACGCAAACTCGCACGTTTTTATATTTCTCATTATTTCCGACAATGTAGACAAGATAAATGCTCACTAAATCCCGAGTCGCGTTTATTAGGACTACTAGATATATCATTTCTTGACAGAAATGAAAATGTATACCGGCCATAAAACAACGGCGTTTGATGCGCAAGTTTGTTCCACCGAGTGCAAAAATAAGGGTGTACGCCCAGAGGGTGAGATAATGATAAACGTGAAAAGTTGGAAGCCAGCTGCTGCGAACAGACTTCTTTTGCAGCCGTCTCGGGCCACGCGAGCTGAATTTTTTTCATTTCCGCGCCTCCCTTCCTATGCCTTTATAATGTCACCTTTGCATGTTTCGCACATATATTTCACTTAAAAAGCTGTTATGCTATTTCCTATTAATGTAAACAAAGAGCAATATAAATTATACAGACAATTTAAAAATTTTTTGCCATAGAAATTCTATATTCCATCAGTAGAATTAAATAATTATAATGTAGTAGATGAGCAAGCATTGCTTTTTTGATAATATAATTCATTTATTAGTGACTTTGTGTAAGCTAAAATTTTTAATAAAATAATATCACTAATGTACTATTTTTTTAACCTTTATTTCTCGCATTTATTATATAATTTTATTCATGTCTTTTTTCGCATTAAAGTTTATATTTGTAACCGAAAGTATGAAATAAAAGTGCGAATTTTGAATATTCTTAAAATAAATGTTGACTCAACGTGATTTCCAAATATTCCACATCGCAAAGTAGTTTCCAAAAGCTCAGCGACGTTTTTTGCAAGTCTGTTTTCTCAGGTATTGATCGCGAATCACCCTGCTCTCGTCCATTTTCGTCGGATAACTCTTCGTCTCGACAATCGGTATCTTTGATGGAGAATAATGCGGGCACGATTGCGAGGAAAATTCTCCTTTGTCCATGACAGACTTTAATAACTTCGATTGCATTCTTTCGCCGCGCGGTTGTCTCACTTCAGTGATTCGCGGCAAGCAAGGATCGAGACGTCCATTTCCCTTTTGGAAAATCTTCAGACGCATCTTGTATCTCTGTTGCGACCAACCGTTACTAGGTACCCGCGACGTGAATCTCCTTCTCTTTCTTCTTGTGGTTTCTGGCCACGATTCTGTTTTCTTCGTCTTTTTACAGTGGGGTAAAAGAGCTTCTTGCTTTTGTTGGACACTAATGTCAACAGGTGGCTCGTGTTTGATGTCGACACCCCACATTTTCTTAATGTCAGGGCACTTACTCAATCGATGCTTGAAACTCGCCATGTTAGGACTGCAGTCGTTCGGCGTGACAGATTTCTTTTCAGCTTTCTCCGTGCAACAACGACCGTCCCTCGTTAGCGCGGGAAAATGTTGAATTTTAGATTCCGTCGTTCTGTCAACGGGCGTAGGAATTGTCAAAGAAGCAGCACATTTGTCCTCGAAAGAAATCACACAACGACGACGTTTACACTTTCTTGATGCACTCTTTTGCAAATACGGCGCCTTGACATCTGTTCTACCGCACTCATTTGGACTCCTGCTGCAATCCTCATGAATATTCTGTGCAGATGACGCAGTGTCTTTCGCCCGAGATTTCCGCGGTCCTTTCTCAGAAATGAGGACCATTGGTGAGGCTTTAACAGTGGATGAACAAGTCATCTTCTTCGAGCAATAAGATGGTAGATTCTCACTCCAATGTGGATACCTTGGTGGTGGAGGATCGGGTTTTACGTTGTACTCGTATGTATCTCGTGCAGGATATTCCTTCGGCATTTCACATTTCCCGGGAGAAGTTTCTTTCTCATTGGATATAATTTGTTTAGAAAAAGAAGGCTCTGAGTCAGGACAAGATTCAATTTGTCTCGACTTGTCTGTCGTCACCTTATCCTCGCGATAATCTCGTGATCTGTGCGACGAGAAACATGTCTCTTCCTTTTTTTCCGGATAGGTGCATAATTTCGGCTTGCATTTATAATAAATCTTTCCTTCCGTTGCTGGTTTTCCACAAAACCATCTCTCAGATGTTATTCGAGTCGCTTGTTCTAATTTATAAGACTCGTGGTTCGGTGACTCGCACTCTTGCCGATTGTTATATGGTACAGGTTTATCCAAGCAGATTGAAGAATTGGATTCGATCGATCGACTCGATAAATCGTCGCAAGTCTTTTGATGAATTTCTGTCGGCATCTGATAACCATCGCTACGCCATTCGTGTGGTTTCTCGCAGGATTCCGCGGATTGCCGATGATCCTCGATGCATTCTTGTCCTTGTTTTGAATCATCCTTTTCGCAGCTCGACTGCGAACTCTTCCTTCGCTTAAATCGTCCAATTATACCTTTATTAATATTACGTTGTAGAAGTGACAAATCATCAGTTGTTACAGAATCGTTTCCTCGCGTACCAAAATTTCTATACGAAAGCATACGATTTGGAACAATACGAAACGCCAGTGATCTCTGTGGAATCTTCAGGGACTCATTTAACGCGTGTGTCACTCGCGATTTCTCATGCGACAAAACTGTCAAGATTCTAGGCAGAATATTCATCTCGCAAATCTTGCTCTATTGGGACGAATGAGATTCCTCTTTGATCAAATTCTTTGACAGTGTTTTTGGTTTCATAAATGAGTGCGGCTCCGAGATCGTCTTTGTGAAGACACCTGGATGAGAAGACGTATTATTTACATGAGAAATATAAAATCTTCGAAGCGTCTGCAATATTTGAATTTACTCTCACTGAGAGCTCACTCGCCAGTAAACAAGCCCGACTTCTTAATAACTGTAAGAAGGTTCAATGCAGAGCACTATCTTCGTATAAAATGTGCGAGTTAAATCTTTACGGTTCTTTTAACACATATTTTGCTCGGTGCAAGTTGAGACTTTCAACATGACTTTACCTTACGCCAAGAAGCTCCCAACATCTTTTGCTGGAAGCTTCGGGATAGAATTCCTGTAGTTGGACTTTGATCTTGTTACTTTCCTCAATGCTTTTCTATCGTCGCTTTTCCCGCTTATTAAGGTCGAAGTAAAATTTTTGAAATGTCGAAATGTTATCATCAGGTACAATGAAGCTGTGATTGCGTCAATAACTTATATAAAGTTAATAAAAAAGTCGCGTAGAAAGGACATGTACACACTCGCGATCCGAAAAGGATATATTTAGATACTTTAGAATTTCGAAAATTATTGTGGTTACCGAAAATTTTGACGCAACACGTACGTTCAAACGTGCGCGGTGTGCTGAGTAAAAAGTTGAACAAATTGAAGTACACGTTGAGACGAATTCGATCGATATTGCAATGTTCATGCATGTCAAAGTTATAATGTGTGTCTGTTGTAAATAAATGTATATCCAATTTACAGAATTACAATATAAATGTCACAATTCATCGCTCCTATCATTTCGTTTCAACGCCCAAAACTAATTTCCAGTCCCTCTCGTAACTTCGCCGCGCCATCCGTCGGCCGGAGATCGTCCATTGAACATAGGTCCTAATTGCCACCGAAATTCGGAGAACCCTAGAACCGTGAGAAAGGTCGTGTGAATTCCATTCCAAACTTTCCATTCGCGACGCCGCTACCATGGTTTAGAATCCGCGGCTAAATTGCTTTAGCGGCGCGCTTCGGGGTTCATCTTCGATATGTGTCGTCGCACATACGCGACGGCCCAGTTCGATCGATCAGATTCATTACGAGTGGTTCAGTCTCCGGGATTATCTGATTTGAGAACTCGTACGCGGATATTGATTGGAGAATTCCGTTCGGGAACTCGTGAAATAACGTTGTCGTTTAGTTTACGTCCACGCAAACTGTGGACGTAATTTTCATTCTCTTTATATTATAATTTTCGTATAAAAAAACCTGTCCAATACACACACACACACTCAGGTATATATCAGTTTAATTAAAATTAAAAATTATAAACAGTTTGAATGAATATTATGACTTACGTGTAATAGCATAACAAAGTTCCACATACAAACCGAAGACGTACAAAATTAAATTGCGCTTTTGTATATCTTTGATTCGTATTCGGAGTTTCGTTATGCCGTTACACATAGGCCGTAATATTCATTTAAAGTGTTTATAATTTTTAATTAAACTGTATACATATGTATTGGGCAGGTCTTTTATAGAAGAAGGTAAAACTATCAGTTAAATTTTAAATTAAAAATATTAAAAATATGTGAATTTTCATGTCCCAAAAATATTTATAATTAAAGAATTAATAATTTTTTACAACTGGATGGCGGATTGCACTACGCTCTTTTTATGCAAATTGCGATGAAAATTATAATTAGATTAGAAACAAAATGATTCCTTACACAGAAAAAAAATTAGTATCAAATCAACAATTCATTGTTTCATGTATAAGCAAGAATATAAAATCTCCTTGGAAGTATTTATAATCTCAAACAGATATAATTTGCTAACATGAAGAAATTTTGTTTCTTCATGTAAGCAAATTATGTCTATCAAGATCATTATGTAAAATTATCAAATTTTTCCAAGAAGATTTTATATTCTTGCTTATATATGAAACAATATTGTTGATTTGATAGTCATTTTTTTCTGTGTACGGAAACAGAAATCGAGTAGAATTAAGGCTGCGGTCCACTTGACGCTACAAATGCTTCGAAAAGTTTGATTAACCAATCGGAACAAAGAATTTTACAAATTGGCCAATCAAAGAATGCTTTGAAGCATTTGTAGCGTCAAGTGGATCGCCGTATATATTATATAAACTATATAAAAATAATAAACTAATAATAAGTTATACAGATAGAAATTTCAATTTGGAAACCGCTTTCGATTATCCATGCTGTTACAAGTATTAAGTCACAGCGCTAATAACTAGATGTGTGGCAGCAATTCCTTAAAACTTCGACGACTCGATCCCGTGCAGCCATTAGGAATTCGCAAATTGAATCTGTTATTGGGGTATCGCCAAGTTCTAGATTCGTGTCGCCGCGTACGCAGGATAATCGATCACACAATGCCGGTGGCTTCGCATCGAATCTGATTCATTAGGTGCAGCACCCGGCGGCGGGCTCATCCGATTTATCGGACGACGCGAAAGCGTTGATTGGCGGACACCGGATTGCGAACCGCAGAAATTGTGAGTGCTCTCGGCGAAGGGATAATGTCATCGCGATGGCCCGGCGGCACGAGAATGCGCGCCCGCTACCGTAATTCCATAGAGTGCATCCAGCGCGGCGAATTGACGTGCAATCAAATCGCCGATGCACAAAGAGGATGCACCGCGGTAACAGCGCCGTGTAGGAGATTACGCTACGAAGATTTTCCTCACAAGTTCTACATAATCGCATATGTTCATTTTGTAGTTTAAAATGATTTCTTCGAATTCGAGACCCAATTTCTATTTAATAAAAGAAAGAAAGATTTCCTATACACGAGGTAGAGACTTATTAATCCGTTTTTACTCGATTTCCGGAAACCTTTCAATTTTTACTATCGAAAAACGAATTGCTCTAGTTATTAAAATAATAAGTTCATGAAGTCAGATTTTAAATTAAATCTGAGCTTTCCTATTTATTTTTATAAAAATATTTTTTTGCAATTTTCATAATTTTTGTATTAATAATTTTACATTTATCATTAATGAAGGATCTGAGACATCGGTCTTTTCGATCGAAAAACTGCATTACGCCATGGTTCGTTCGCGTGTCGCGTTTCACAAGCTGAACATCACTTTAATGGCCCTTCACGCTATATCGAGCGTATCGCGTATCACGATCGACGTCAGGCGCTCGTGCGTGAAAAGTATCAGCGGTTAGATAAACGTGCAACCTGCACCGTTCGCTGATTTCCTTTGCCCACCCTCTAAATAATTTAACGGAGGTACCTCGTCTCTGTTTGCGTGAGTGTCTCATCGTTTCCTCGTTTTACGTACGTCCCACAACTTGGAGAACGGTTTCCGATAATGCTGATTCGGTACGCATACATCAAGCCAAGGTCGCAGTTCGGTAAGCAATGCTTCTTCGAAAAGACCGACTGTACCATTCAGGAGAATATCCTACCGGAACCGAAACTCATGCGAGATTACGTCCGCAAGAGCCGCTGTCACCGTGGCGTACAAATGTCCGAGCAATACGCTCTTCACGAGGTGAGAAAATTATTATACATCCGAAAGAGATAGCGTAAAAATTTCGCAAGAAGTTAAGTTTTGTTTATTAATATTATTATAATTATTACTTGCTATTTAAATTAATTCTTGGTTATAATTACTCTTTATTCCTATATAATTATCTTTAGTCTTTATGTAATTTTCTTTCTAATCAAAGCAATATAAACTAATTATGTAATCAAGAAAATAAAAACTCCTTCTAAAAGAAAAGAAAATTATCGCAAATAAAATGTTGGATAAGTACAAAAGTTTTTGACAAGTAGATTTTAAATATGTGTTATTTTATTATTATGTTCACATGGTGCTACATTCCTTCAAAATGTATTGCCAACTGCATAAACTGATTATCCGTAAGTTAAACACTGGCTAAACGCTAATAATTTCTATATTTGAGACTTTATACATCATAGGATTTAAGGGAAAGCCGGGGGTTTATGAGAATAGCTCTGCTGAATCATCGTCGAACTAATTCTGCAGCAAGTTTAGCGTTTGCGTTTTCCACATTTAATTTCCAAGAATTAATAAGTGCCTCGGACATGTAAATATGTCTCCCTAATATTTTTACATTTCAGAGGATCAGAGTTACGTCAGTTTAAATTAAATATTGTCTGCAATTCTCTAAAAAATATGTAAAATTTATGATGAAAATCTAGGTTTTCAATTCGGGAATGCACGAAATAAAACTCGTGGAAAGTTTAATTCAAACACAATATTGTTTCACGGTGCATTTCGCATCAGTTTAAATCGTAAACCACGGATTTTTTCGCAATAAAAAAAATTAAATCTACTAAATTTCACAAAAACATAAGTAATCAATATTTATGAGCACGCTTTTAACGACACGTGCCACAGCCGTAAATTTTTGTTAAAATGTTATAAATTGTTTATGCGATCAGTTCCATATCAAATAAGGTTTTGCGTCTACAGAAGAAGTAAAATACGGATTGACAGTGCAAAATACAGGGCAAAAGGGAATGTCAGAGATTTCACATTTTCTCTTTAAGTAAACCGCTTTAACGCCGCGCCGTGATGCCGTTTCTCAAAGGGTGTTCGAGTGTTAAGTATGGGGGCGTTAGGTTTTACATTTGCAATAAAAGGACGGTTAGAAATGGAGAGGAAAGATTGCTTTTATAACGTCGTCGTTGCGCGCAGCTTGTGATATCTCTTTTTATTTTTTATTTTACGTCAGATGCAGACCGCTTTCAAGGTAACAAAACAGACCGGGACGTTACACTTGGAGGGCGGTTGGCCTAAGGAGATAAACGTGAAAGACGACGAAGCCGTGCTGAGATTTCGTCGGCGTGTGTTGAAGCAATATTGGGAGCCGAAGATAAAGGATCTCACTGTCGTGAGCCAAATACATTTTTAAATACACTTTCGATCATTTGAAGAACAATATATAAAAAAATTAAAATCTCAATATTTAATATTCAATTTTTGATATAACATATTTGACTTTTATATTCTACATTAGAGTTTTAAGGACACTATTAGTTAAAGTTAAAGCAAATAATCTGAAATAATTTAAAGTCTCTACGTACATACTTGTATAAAATATGTAATCTCAATTAAGATAAATACATTTTCCTTAAAGAATCTTTAATGCAATAAAAATCCAGTGTAAAATAAGAGGATTAGTTAGTAATTCTATTATCATTTTATTAACTTATTCGCTTAGCCGATGGAACGCTGTCTACTGCAGAATAATGCGATCAACATCTACCAGAACTACTTTGACGACTTAGAACCGACTACACTCGTTCATTCTCGTGGAATAAGGTATTTTATTTTCGTCGTTAGGAAAAAAGTAGTAACTCTCAGAATTTTAGAAAACTTAATAATAGAAAAACAGTGAAACTCTATTTTTAATTGCGTTATTTGAACCAATAAGAATACTAATCCTTTTTTTTTCAATTTTTTATTTCTTTATGTCAAGTTCAAAGTTTTTATTTAAGAAATCCAAAATGCTAGATGACTTGTTTTCTTCTAACCGACTGGCATGTATTAAACTGCAAATCCAGCTATCGCCGATATCCGAGGAATATTCAAAGTCTCGCTTCAACGTGCCCGACGCAAGCTTCCACGGACGAGTTAAATCTCTCTCCGCAAATCGCGGTCACGTACGGAATTATCATACGACGCATATCTTCGCCGTGCCGCTAGTGCGACACGTTCTTGTACAGACATAAAGGATAGGGTCTCGTAAATCCGAAGACAAGTTCCGCGTATTAAAACACAGAAAAATACCGAGGATAATATACGGGGNGGGGGGGGGGGATTTCTCCGATTAATATATTTGTAATCTTTTCAGATCTAAAATTCATCTACGAACTTGTCACACTATTCAGCATTGTCGCGTATTTTGTATGAAACCCAGTAACTTATTTATAGGACGGGAAATCCATAAATCGATGCGACGTCTCGCTAGACGACGATGCTGTCATTGAGAAGCTCGCGGGGAAGCTCTCTTATCTCGTCGGCTTTTCGTCTCTCGATGCTTGTTTAACACAAGTTGAAATTTTTCTCGGTCTTTTTCCTCACGCGTCCAAACACGTGTTGCGTCTCTCAGATGCCTCACGTGATTCTTGCGCGCGAATTGATCCGCTTTTCTTCTGTGTGTACTCGGTGGTGTTACTAAATATCATCGTTTCCGATACAGGCATTCGAGTTACCGATGCACCTTTACCTTCGCGAAAAAAATTTATCTTAAAAAAATTTGAAGACTTTTTAGAAAAGCGACAGAAAACTAAATAAAAGGCTTTCTACAGAATAAAAGTTTCTAAAAAAAACATTTTTCTTCTTTTTTTGGAAACCAGGAAGCAACCACAAAGGATAAGAGAAACAAAAAGGAAATAAAAATTTGAGTCCGCATTTACGTTTTAACAATTTGCACAGCAAAATACAAACGGAAGCCCTGCTCTATTTTTGCAGTATTATCACAAAAACAATATTATTTCGTTTTTCAATTATCTGATAAATTCTTGAAATAAAGTTGGCTATTTTGGCGACAGGAATAGCTCAAAGCCAAGTAATAGGAAGTTACTTTGCTTCAAACGTTAATAGTATGCGTACGTTTCCGTGCACCCTAACGAAGAATCTACGGCTGTCGTTACAATTAATCGCTTCGCGAAAGGTATTACCTAGCAAACGAAACAAAAGGAACGGCGTCTGCAAAGTGTAAAAGCAATGGCGTTATCGCGTCGTCGAGCGGATGATTTACGTGCTTGGGAGGGATGGGGAAAAAAGATATAAAAGGAGGGAAACGAATTTCCACGGGTGCGATTTTGCGCGGATTTTTACGGGAGCTTTAATTTTCTTTTTTCCAGAACCTCAAACATGTACACCGATCCACAACCTATCGTAAGACCAATCCATCACCTGTCCTGGTCGCCCAATGCACAGAATCGATTGGCCGCCGCCTACACTTTCATGGAGTTTGAGACGAAACCACCTAATGTGAATCCTTCCTCTTATATATGGGACATCGGTATGAAAATGTTGTTCTTATGCTATTTCACAACAACAGGCGTTTTATTTAGTAAAAACATTATCAGAGAAAACACGAACCTTTCGTGGTATTTTGCAATGAAAATTTACCTGTAAAAATGTAGCTTATTTTTACAGAGAATAACATTTATTTATTTACGTTATTACGATGCTCGATATACGGAAATTAAATAAGCATCGATAGAAATTAGAATCATGAATTCATCTTTATAATCTAAGGGAAGCATTTTTTATTATTATTTCAATATTAATTTTAATATTATTTTTATACATTTTTCCTATAATCCGCGTGATCGATAGCCTTGTTCAGTGTTTCTGAGTTTTATTGAATTTTCCTACACTAATGCAATATCCCGTGCAGATTTTTTTTAGAATGTCGAATCTGACACGTTTTACAACGTATCGGAAAGCATGTTTCATCATGTCGTCGTCAAACGCGACCTGTCACACGCTCGTCCTGGTTCCGGTCGCGGAAATCGATTGGCCGTTTCAAAGTCCTTCATAATATTTGAAATGCGTCTCACTGACATGAATCTTTATATCTACGCCATACTTCGGTACGCATGCGTGTTGTTTATGCGAAGCGTTTTGTTATTGACAGAAACATATCACATGACAAAAACAACCACCTATAAAGCCGTATTTCCAGTAACACGATTTCTCGTTGAATAATACGGCAAAGCGTAAAATTTTTGTTGATAGGTGGCACAAATTTCAAATAAAAATCTCACAAAAAAATATAAAAAGCAATTGAAAATAAAATTATTGATGACTAGCAACAGATATTTTTCATAGAGAGTTTCATATTAAAAGTATAATATTTGTACGTTTGTCCTTTCGTAACAATATATTTCTTTAGTTGCGAAAAATCAAATTTCATTGTTATTAAAGATATTAAAACGATGAAAAAAAATATTTTTGATTGTTTTTGACAACGTTAAATAAATTTTATCGATTTCAAAGAAAAATGAGGAAATAAAACGTTTTTTTTTTCTTTATACTTTTAAATAAATTAAAAAAAAAAAGAGAAAAGCTTTTTTAACGAGAAGTATTGATCAAGTAACTTATTTAACAGTATTGAACTTTCAGAAAAGTTATAGAAAATACGTAATTTCTGTGTCATCGCAGAGAATCCCAATGCACCTGTAATATGCCTGAGATCATCGTCGCCGTTAATAATCGTCGAGTTTAATCCGCGCGATCCGTCGATGCTGATTAGCGGACTGATGTCTGGCCAAGTGTGCAACTGGGACATCCGAATTGGGGATGGGCCAGTGCAAATGTCCCATCGTCAGTTTAGCCACAGGTATCTATCTATCTGCGAGTGGGAAGTTCCTCGGGACTTGCACCTATCCGCCGAGATTATTGGCCAGAACTTGGACGTGCTTGACTTTGATGTATGGCCTGCGGAATCGCAAATATCCTCCGAGAGAAACGCCGCAAAGCCGTGCAAACGGTAGTTTCTGATACCTGGGTTAATACAGTCCTTGCCAGATATGACATGTATCGACGAGGACGTGTTAACAGCGATTAGAAACACATGAACACTTCCGCTCGAAATATAAGCCAGAAGTTGTTACGTAATTTTGTTCGAGTTTACGTGATTAGAATTTTACGTCAACGCTTGATTATTACGTATATATTTTCAAATAATTTTAACAATTTTCATTTATTTTCGTTTCACAAACAGCATCAATTGCAAGATACACATACATTTTATTATTAAATAAACAGACATAACTTTCTCAATAATTTTGTATCATCGTTAAATCGTCGGAAAATACTTTGATACTACTAATTGTTCTCATTAACTCTATTTCTTGCTATAGAAAGGGGGATAAAATAAGAAGTAGCAAAAAATAACAAGTTAAGAAGCTGCGACCGTATCTCTCATAGGATTTCACCTCTGCGTTAATTAATCAAAACACGCCAATTAAACGGTGCAGACACCATGAAGGAACAGTGTTTATAAAGTGGCTCACAGTCGATGAGGGTTATACGAATCGTTGCAATTCATACGTTTCGTAAACGCGGTCGCAATTTCTGCTGTCGTCGTGGCAAAATGTTTCCAAAGAGCTTGCCGTTTCGCTGCCAAATTGTAATCTCCGTCACTCCCGTTTCTTCTCTCGCTCTCTCCGACGACGCGCGAAAGAAATCCGGCGAACCAGGCGCTCTGGATCCAATCCAAAACCCACACGGAGTTCTTCTCGGCGTCCACTGACGGCGCGATTAAGTGGTGGGATATCAGGAAGATGAGGCTACCGATCGACGAGCTAGTGATGGATCTGGATGCTCCGCTCCGGGCGGACATCGTTCGCGCAATCGGAGTCACGAGATTGCAGTACGAGCCGATCATAGGAGACAGATTTCTGGCAGGTATGGCGAACGGCACGGTAATCAAAGTAAAACGGAGAGTCGCGAGTCCAGTCGGTAAACTGGCAATGAGATTCAACTGTCACGTCGGCCCTGTCATCGCCATTGATCGAAGCCCTTTCGTCGTAAAGAATTTTCTCACCGTGGGCGATTGGACCGTCAAGATCTGGACGGAAGATATCAGAGAAAGTAGCTTGCTCGCTATTCGGTTAGATTCATTAAATTTAATTGACTTAAATCGATTAGTCTTGCGAATTGAAGCTACGAATGTTTCTAATTTGAAATCACTCGAGTTAGATAAGTCTTATCGTAGATAGAATTTCTTACTTTTGATTCATTTTCGCTCTAACATAAACTTGTTACGTATATTAAAATTATATACACGCCAGAGTAGTACGCTTTATTATCAGCACCATTGTGCCGTATATCAGACTGTAAATTAGTCAACGCACAAAGAGTAGAATAGAGTTATGAATACTTAGCATGAAACAAAGCGAAGCAGCTATTCATGTAAATAGGATGATATATCTCGCGGTTTCTCCATTCGACTAATGTCTTGTTTATCAGTGTCGAAGCTTTCCATTGTCATTTTTGCCGGTGTAGTTTCGAAGTTAATGTTGTTATCATGTTGCCGAGCAGACGCTCGGTAAAGACTGAGGAAGTACAAGATGAAATCTTGTGCATACAGCGAACAGAATGCTGATTTACGCGGAGGTTGCTGGAGCAGATCCAGGTACTCGGAGTTCTTCACCATAAATGCGACGGGTCTCTTGGAGGTATATGACATTTTGAACGGCGTGGATTCACCGGTTACCACGTTTCGCGTTTGCAACGACAGTCTCACGGTCATCGCGCCTCACGAGAATGGTCAACTCCTGGCAGTCGGTAGTCACGACGGCAATATATATCTGGTGGAATGTTTCGAAGGGCACATTATTAATACCAGAACCGACAAGGCGATTCTTGCTGCTGTGAGTGTTTTAAAAAATAGTATTGAAAAAAGCAACTACACAGAAAAAAATGAGTATCAAATCAACAATTCATTGTTTCATATATAAGCAAGAATATAAAATCTTCTTGGAAGAATTTGATAATCTTAATCAGACATAATTTGCTTACGTGAAGAGAAAAATTTTCTCCATGTAAGCAAATTATGTCTGTTTAAGATTATAAATTCTTCTAAGAAGATTTTATATTCTTGCTTATATATGAAACAATGAATTGTTGATTTAATATTAATTTTATTTCTGTGTAGATATATCAGAAAATGGATGATTCAAATTTAATAAATGAGTTTTTAATTTAATTTCTGCTTGAATTTTTGCATCACTCTAAAGTGCGAAAGTAAAGATTTTGCCACTAGTTTACACTGTAATACTTGATATAATAAACTTAGATTTTACCCCTTTCGAATTCGTATATTCCAACTTTGATCTTACGTTATTTCATGCTGATATAAGAAAGGTAAAATGTGTCTTTTGCTTCAGTATCTCGAGAGATGTAGTCGTTTCGAGAAGACCGTCGACGTACGATTGAAGGAAATGCGCTTGGCGCAAGCCAGCGTTTACAAGGATTCCATAATGAACTACTCGCCAATTGTATCAAAGAGTAGATTTAAGAAAGGAAACAATAAGGAGAAAACTATAAATATGCATGTTAAAGAAAAGGATGAGTACCACAAGAAAAAAAAGGCAAGGAGAATAGAAAAGGATGACGTGTTCTTCGAGGAACTGGCGGAATCACAGGCGACATTTTTTCAAACAGTAAAGAAGGTAAGAAAAACTTGAGTAGCCAAGAAGAAGAAGAAGTGCGCTTTTCCACGACACAAGATTTTCTCTTATGCTGTTTAGAACGCGTACTTTCGCGTCTCTCGAAACATTAATATCATTGCTATAGACTGGCGCTTCCGTTCATGATTGTAGAAGAATAACGCGTCATTCATCTACTTTAAGACGTTAATATTTTATTGCAACATGTGTGCAATACTGAAACACAAGTTTAACTAATTATTACTTATCTACCTCATTTAGATAATAAATACAGTGCTTGGAGAAATGTTAATAAACAATTATATCTGTAATTCACTATGTCGTATAAATTCTTACAAGAAATTTGCGTTCAACGTCTTTTTAGGAACTTGCGAGTTACCCAAGGTTAGATTCTGAAACCGAACACATGATCAGTCTCATGCAGAAAACGAGCAAGAGAAAGATTTTGTACGAATCAAGTATGGTAGAGCGCAAAATTGAGTCAAAGAAACGCAAATCTATCAGGGCAGAAAGCATAAGGCCTGAAACTTCAACAAAAGCCTTGATAGAAGGGATGAAAGTTGATAAGGAGAAAGCTGAGGAAAAAGTGGTTACAAGAATCAAAGCTCCATTCTTAAAACCGAGAAAGACTGTGAAGAAACGTCTCGCAGAGAAGATTTTAAGCAAAGTCTGCGTCGAGGTCTGCAAGCCGGAAATCTGTTGCGCAGACCTGGAAGGTAAGCTACCGTTTCCAACGACATCGCAAACGTCGTTTCGCCGGGCCGGGGTAAGGCGATCTATTTTTTCGCTTTCCATGCGTCGCTCGGGACATCGTAGACGGACAAGATAACGAGATCTCCGCTGGAAGCCCAGGGTGATCCGATAATACCGCGCTTCCTCGGCTACGCGGTTTTATTTGAGTCTGCAATGGCGGCATTATGTAATTTTCTTTCACATTTGAACACCCGGCAGCAACAACGTGGTACAAGAAATATCGCGGCGGACAGATAGCGCCGCGAAGCGGAAAAACACGAGGGGGAGGAGATAATTTCATAAAAATGTTTTCAATGAAAAACCGCGATAAAATCTCGCAAAAGCGTCACGTCTGCTGGAAACATTGATAAACGTTCATTGTTCCGATTCATTCATGTTCCCGCCTGTCTCTCCCATCGACACAGCATTTCGCTGATCCGGCACGGAAGACGTCTCCATGGCGCAACACAATCGAACGGCTTAATTAAGAACGTCGTTGTCGCGATTGTGGTCGGTTTCAAAGCGTGCCGTATGCGTCTACCCGAACTGCGCCCCTCATGCAGTTAGATTAATGCGCTAAACTCGGGGATCCGCGCTATTGTTGTTTCTCTTTGGCCGTTTTAGATGCGCCGGCGTAATTGGAGACGGCGGCGGCGAGGGCGAGGCGTTTTCAACGCCGTTTCTTAATGAAGGACGTACAACAAACATCCGCGCATGAATCTGTCCAATGAGAATTTATTAGCTGTCCCATTTCGCTTTATTCGTTGGCAAGCACGAGGAAAAGCATGACAGATGAAACAAAGAAACTCCACGTTGATAATATTTTCTCCTCAATTTCTCTTGAAATCCTTTTCTATGCAAAGACCGGTGACAGAAAAATTTTATCAAACGACACTTCATGTACGTCTGTCGTATTCTTGCGCCATTATAATTCAATGATTTCTTAAACCAGATATGGGCACGCTGCACAACTACAGGACCAAACTTGCGCCATTAAACTATCATTTGTTACATACCATCAAAGATGCATTATAGTTCTGTCGTCTTGCCAACAACTATGACGCGCAATGTCTTACTGACTACTTCAGAAATGTTTTTTCTTTATTCTTAAAGTGCCCCCACTGCTGACTACCAATATTCATTCATGGATGAAATATATCGTTAAGGGGATATATTTATTTCAAATATACATATATACCTGAATATATTTTGTCGATACACTGAGAAAAATGTTTTGTAAAATCAATCAAAGTTTGGTTGATTAGTGATCAAATGAATTTTATAGTGATAGTTACAAAATATATAATTGTTTTGACCAAACAATTTGTATTGTACTTAATCAAATAATTACTTTCATACTACAAATTATAAAAAGTTTTTGGTTTTTTTGTTAAATGTAACAAAGTTTTTGGTACCAGTAACTATAAAATTCATTTGATCACTATACTACCAAACGATTTCTCTTAGTGTATTTTTAAACAATATGATATCAACATAACATATATTTAACCCTTGCTTATACATATAATTGTAAATTCCAAGATTAATATTTTCAATTCAGAATCTTGTTCGATTAATAATATAATTTAAATTAAAGGTTAATGTTTAGAAATCCGTATTATTTTTTTCATAAAGCAAAAGTCTTCGACGTACAAAGACAGACAATGGTAACATAATAAAGAGTAGATATGATTTTTCATACAGAAACGAGTTTCGACTTGACAACGACTGTTAAAGTATTACTGCGAGAGTTTTCATCGGGAGGGTCTAAAGGGTTAAGCTTAGATTGGATGTTAAATAAATGAGATAAGGGCAAGATGAACGGCAGTGATAGAACAAAATTGGACAGGACGAAATCACCCTGGCGTTAGATTAAAGCAGTAAAGCGGATACCATTCGTCGTCTTCCCACTGGGCGTTTTAGACACATCGAGGGTGCATTGAAGTGTCCAGCATAATTGGTCTCGCAGGGAATATCGTAGTTCTATAACGCGTTTCATCTCGCGGAAGAAAATAAAACGTGCCGTTATTTTAGCAATTCTTGTTCAAGAAATAAAATAAACTATAATATAAAATAAAATAACTTCGAAATCTCGCTTTTTTCCAAACTTCTTAATTATTGTAATCATCAATAATAGCGTAGAAATCTTGAAAATTGAATGTGAAATTAATATAGGCGAATATTAATTAGTTTTATGAAGAATGTGATTTTCGTAATAAAATAATTGAGTTAATTTATAAAATAAAATAAAAATCTCGCAAGTACCAAAGTTGTCATTTTTATTCAACGTTCGATTTTTATATTTCAGAAAAGCGGAAGACAAAATTACAGACCCAAGTCGCTCCGGAAGCGGAGAAATCTTCGTGGGTTATCACCCAACGGCAACGTAAGTTATTCGATCTTGAACAGAACTTGCCGGAATATTCGTCAATCGGGAAGAGAAAGATCCTGTTGGCGGAGGATAAATCGCTGGCGAACGTACTCGCGGACGAAGTCGAGGAAGCCAGAAGGGAAATACGTGCTTGGCAGGAGAGAATCGCGTTGGGCAAACGTGATTCCTGGCGGCCCCAAACGACCGAGGTTGTACACGAGAAACCAGAAGGAAAAAAGGAGGAAGTCAGGAACGGCGACGTCGAGTCGCCTGTGCGAGGCGTGGAGGAGGGAAAATCGGATTTTCGGCAGCTCGCAGATACGAGTTCGAAATGGAACAAGACTTTGCAAGCGCGCGGACAAAGAGACGCGAAGAAGCTTGACTCGCATCTCGAAAAGTGCGTCCAGAAGGAAGATACGCATTCAACGTTATCAGCAGGTATTGATAAATCAGTGGAAACGATAACAACGCCAACAACGACATCGACGCAACGTGAGTAGGGACAGCGATCAATAATTTAACATTCGTGATATTTCGGTGATCGCCCCAGTTGGGTAAAATTTATCGGTCAATGACATAAAAATTTTCGATTGTGAAAATAAAGACAAAATACGATGAAAAGGAATTAACGGTCGAAAAATTTTGAAGCGTAACAAAAAGCTAATTGATTAATTAACTCAATGCGGTTGCACAATTTTAATTGTAATTATTTCACAATGAAAAAATTGCATTGATAAACTGATTGATACAAATCTTGAAATGCCATAAAAAATCCTGAAATTGTATTCAAAATATCTTTGTAAAGCAATAATTCAATTTAAGTGCTTCTTGAGATATCTCAAGAATTTGAAATAAGAGAAATTACGAAGTTGCTCATTTTATCGGGACTACAGGTATGAAAAGACGAAGAGTGATCTTCAAGAAGTTCATGAAAAAGAAGTTGGCGGAGGGCACTTCATATTTGAATAAAATTGTAAGACTTTCAGTAGTGCTTCGTATAGAGAGAAACGGATCAAATAGAACAGACAAGTGATGTAAAATATGCTCACGTATACGCATGCGAATAAAAAATTGAAAGAAGACAGATTCAAATGAGAGTTGGAAATTTTAAAAATAAAGAAAAATTACAAATGAAAAAGTCGAGTATTTCATAATGACGCGCTAATGATTCTACACGGTCGCAAACGGTGAATATTACGCGAGGAGCTTTCCGCGAAATTCTGTTCGAGCGATTCTGTAGTAGAAGTGGTAGCCGATGAGGCTCAGAGAGGCCGAAACTTAAGACGGTAAATTGCCGAAATTACGGCGAGGATCAAAGGGCCCTGCCATTAAAGTTTCCGCCCGATTAATCGATCGCGCGGCGCCTCTCGAAGTGCCAGGACAGAAAGCGCAGATGTGCGGAATACGGTATCGTGGCCACTGGCATGTGATTTACGAAAACTTCAAGATGAATTTCACCGAATTGGAAATAAGACTAATGCTCTCGTGGAAAAAAAGTTTTCTAAAATAGCCGGATAAAGTTTAAAAATTCAAGCGGATACGCTCATCGCTTAATCCGCGTAAAGTTTGCAGCCCATCGGAAACGCCGGCGGATTAAGAGAGCCAATAGAAATTAAATTATGGAAATCGTTCTGACGCGCTGGCTGCAAAAGTCGAATTTTCACTTCGCGATACAAGTTTTTGAGAGGATGAAAACGAAGATTTCTTAATCTCCATTTCTTTAGCGGAGTTTTCCGAACGATTAAATCTTCATTAATCGTACATTTATTTAGAAAATGCGTACTTTTATTTTTTTTAATGTTACGTGAATAACAATGAATAAATTAATTCAATAATCTTCCAAAAATATGAAGAATCAAAACTAAAGAGTTACGATTAAAAAGCATATTAATTGTAATTAAATAACATTCCGTTGTGATGCTAAATAAGAAGAAATTGTCATCATAAACCTAGATTAAAGAGCGATATAAAAGTATTTCGTTGGCAGACATTCCATAAAACGTTCCAGGAAGAATTGCCAGAAGATCAATTAACCAATGCCAAAATCGTGAAGGGTAGGGGAGGTTTAAGCACATGGAGGACGAGTGAAATCTCAAATATGCATTTCGTGCGAAATTGGCGAATCGCAGGGTTCGGCTCTTTGCCCGACACAAGGGAGGAAAGTTCGAAGTGAAGAGTTAAGGACGGAAAGTTGAGCGGAGCCGAAGCAAATGGATGGCGTACCGCGCTCATGGAAGAGTCATGAGACGATTCCCTCAGCCATTCGTGTCTTACGGAAAACTTGCGTTCTCGTATGGAAAAGCTGTAAGACCTGATTGAAAGGGTTCGCGCGGAGTAGCTCAGTCGAATTCCCGCAGAGAAACATGCTCAACTGGAAAAAGGTTCGATAACGACAATATACTTTTGCGGACATAGGAATTCAATAAACAAATTTATCAAATTTTATCTGTAACCAAAAAAATCCTGTCCGGGATCGAGATTATACATAGTCTTCAGCGAAAAGAGATTTTTAACTTTTCATGCACTGGACAGTACATATTTTTACCTTTTTTTTTATCAATGTTGAATGCCTTTGCTTCTGGTTGATAAGAAACTGGCTCCTGACAACAAACCACGGCTCATATGCATGCGCAGACTTTAAGAGATAAAAAATGCTGATAACAAAGAGTTCTACAAATGCCCCAGTTTCGCGATCGGTTAGCCGGGTCTCGTTTAGGTTCTTTATTTGCTCAGTAAATCCTGCTGGAAAACTACAGGTGTAGCGCGGATTAGCAAATCGATAGACACTCGAGAAACGTACCGTAACTATCGAGTCTTTCGTGTTGCAACTCGCCACTCTATTTCGGGATAATTCCTGTTGAAACTATACTCGATTTGCGAAATTGTTGTAAAATGTACCGATAGTGAAACAAACTGTAGAAATGTATGTATAGCACTGAAATATACATTTTTGTATAATTATATAAGTTTAAGTATATATTTTTGTACATCTGTATTGATAAAACAATTTATCTTAAAATTTTTCGATGTTTTTAATAAATACTAATATGGCAAAAAATCATTTGTGTATTCTCAATATTATATATATTATATGCGTGATCTCTATGTAATTTCATCACTTCAAAACGATCGAAAGATATACAACTTTCCAACAATTTACCATATACCTGCGTTAATTCACAGATTGCAGCAACGTGCATAAATCCGAAAGCAATACGAATCTTCGCATCCGTTGATGATTGTTGGTGGAACGTGGCCGGCGGATTCTAACAAACGGATGCCGCGGCCATTAGTTGATGAGAGCTCGAGTTCATCGAGCTTTACGAACTGAGATCGGAAATTACAATGTATGAGGAAAAAAGCTTGTTGGAGAGGAACGTCAAGTTTATCGGGAAAACAATAGATCCTTTCAAATGCTAAACGATCTAACGTGTGTGTGATAGAGTAACTATGTTGCATATTTATAGTCAACTCAGCTCTCAGCTAAACATCTTTTTTAATACAAGTCAATGGTTGAATCTCAAGAGTTAATTATATATTCATAATTGATGAACTTGGATGATGAATCTAAGACTTTTTTTTAACACCTCACTCAGTCAACACGTAAGCTTAATTCGAAAAATTTATTTCCATTTTAGGCAACCAAAGAAAAAATTTTGGTGCTAACAAGGAACCGATCCGAGGTGTCCACCTCCGATCTTGACGAGCTTTTAATATGTTATTG